>VMKM01002461.1:0-70691 GCA_008360985.2 Macquaria ambigua
ATGACAGGATTCATTAAAGCACTCAGCCATGTGTGTGTGTGTGTGTGTGTGTGTGTGTGTCAGACAAATTGAACAGCATTATATTCTATTCAGAGTCATTTGCTTTACCTCCTGTTATAAGTTCCTCAAACAATAGAGGAGGGTGATCTCAATTCTTATTGAGCTGTTCATGTCGTTATCATAATTAGCACTGGAACTAATGATTATGACATTATTGATTGATATATTGATCATTTCTTAATCATTTTTCGGCCATTTTGCCTTTACATTTGATGGCAGCCCCCAGAGAGTAACAGGAAATGTGAGAAGAGAAAAAAAGAGGATGACATGCAGCAAAGGTCCCATGGCCGGATTACAGATCTTGATTGATTACTTTTTCAACCACTTGTTAAATAGTTTATTGTTTGTATTGTATTATTATTTAAAATGATATGACCCATGCCTATCACAGATTACAAGAGCTGAAAGTGAAAGAAACACATTTTCAATAACTTATTTGTCGCCAACAGTCAAAAACCATAAAGCAAATTCTCTTTGACAAGCTATAACCACCAATTTGTTTTTTTTTTAACATAATCAACTTTCTCTGCAAGTAATTGTGTTATTTAATGCATTCAGAAATCAATAATGCAAAGTAATCTTTGAATTCAGGGCTGCAACTAACAATTATTTTTGTTATCGATAAATTGGCAGCTTATTTCGTCGATTAGTCTATTAATCAGTTTGGTCCATACAATGTCAGAAAACAGCAAAAATGCACATCACAACTTGTGATTTGATGTGTCTTGTTTTGTCATATTCATTTTCTGTCGATCGACTAATCGACTAATCATTTTAAATCACATTTGAAATATAACTTTAGGAATTAATTTTCATGTCCAATAATCCTCTTTTCCTGCAAAAAATAACATGGCAGAACATACATTCTGGCCTATCACTGAGTATAGTAAGCGCCTGTGTAGAATATATTATATCTTGTATAATAAAAGTCCAGTTGCTAACGTTACCAAGCCAGAAGGTAACCCACCGTTTACCCATTAAAATTCAAAGCAGGTGATTAAGAAGGGACTCAGAGAGCTGAGATTATGATGCAATAAACTGATAATTATTTACACAGTCATTTTGTTTAAATATAAGCCAAGAAACTATATTTGGTGAAACAAAAAGTCCCCTCATGCTGTTAAAGCTTCACGACGATGATGATGATAATGCATACAATGAGTACACCATTATCGCATAGTTTAACTTGCATTTGTTTGGTGATTAACTGAACAACAGCATGAGGTGATTTTTTTTTTTTTCTCCGTTTTCATTTTTTGATGCATTTTATTTCATTTGACAAGTTAATTCATAGAAACAAATTAAATTTGATTTGAAATGGAATTGGGTTAACGCCTCTGTACTTGAATGAATTAGTAAAACGCTTTGGCACTGATGTCCAAATACTGAATGTTAAATGATGTTCTCCATGGATTAGATAGATTTGCTTAATCGCTCTGAACATGTAAATAAGCTCTAGCTGTTGACGTCTGTGGGAAAAAGCTCAGAGAGACATTTGATTTGCAAAGTGAGTGTGTATGCAGATTTTGCCGACTGACGGCCAGCTCTCTGAAGCCATCGCGGGGGGTTATGTTTCTTTCAGCAGGGGAGAGGACTAATGGGATGGCGATCAATGTAGGTGATATAGTAGGATATGACCAACAAAGCATAATGAAACAATTAGATGCAGCGGTTGTGATGGAATGAAGAAAGGAGAAGGAGAAGAGACCTGGTGTCATTAGTCAGTATGTAATGTTTTGTAATTTTAATGTATGATTCAATTGAAATGGGGGTTGTGCACTTAACAAATGCAAAGCTCCCACTCAAATGCTGGGGATGAGAGCCTGGGCCTGCATTAATGGCACATTCTGCTTTGATATGGCATCAAGCAAAACATAGTATCCCCTTGACATTCATTAGTCTGTTTTATGCCGTGTGTGTGTGTGTGTGTGTGTGTCCTTTGTGGAAACCCTGTTCACTCCTTACCGGGCGTTCGGACTGAAAACAGCCCTGCATTTAAAAAAAAAAAACACAGAAGGCTGTATGGATGGGGGCATGTTGTTTCAGGTACCTGTGAGATGATAAAATACAATCCAGGAAGGGCAGTTTGAGTAATAAATCCATGAGTTTGAAGGTTTATCAAACAGAGTGCTTTAAAATACTTTGAGGAAGGATTTCTACCACCCATGGCAACAATCATTTCATCCCCCATTGCAGCAGTCGCCAGGTAAATAGTAGAATCACACACCTTGACTTCATCTTGTGCCCAACGATTAATTGATTTGACATCAAAATCGCAATTTAAAAGCAATTTTTCAAATCGCAAGGGATGCCATTTTAACAAAAAGAGGTGAATGTTTTTGCGTCAATTTTTGTAGCTAAAAAGATAACTGGCAAATTTGTCATGTGTGAATTGGACAAAAGTATAAAATCTGTGATGCAGGTGCAGATCAACATTTATACATTTATATACCTAAAGAATAAATAGTACATGTTAAAGCTCCTATTGCACCTTATTTTTCAAGTTGCAATAAAGTCCTTAATACAACCAAAACTACATTTTACTCCAAAATGCTTTGATCTATCGGTCACAATAAAGCCTGTGATCCCACAACCAAAATTCAAAAGATAGGTTTAGGACCTGCTGTCAAATTAAAATTGAATGACAGGTCATTTAATACCAGAAGCAATGCTAGAAAACAAACAAGTTTAAATTATTAATGTTGTCTGATGATGATGAAGGTTGGCCTTCATTTTAAATTACAATCAGATGAGAAAGATAAATGCTTACTTTTCATTTGTAAGTCAAGCTTTCACTTGTATATGCAAATATGTCTGTAATTTATACGGTCAGAAAATTACTGATTGGGCCTTTAAAACCTTCAACAGACATACAAAATATCAAATATTTATGTATATATTGCCATTCTAGTATAAAGGTTTCTTATTGCAGTATTTTCCTCTCCTCCTCTTGTTACACTTGGTTACCTCTGACTGTATCCCTTCACCAAAACTCCTGCACTAACTTAGACAGGAGCAATTCAAATTAATGAGCAGTGTCATGCCCTAACATGAAACACTATAAAAAGAGACTTCATCATTTTACACAGCAGCCTCACTGCCTTTCACAGTCCATCATCGTCACTAAGCAGTCTGATGGAAAAGTTGAAAAGTGTAAACTGTTTGAGTGATGAGGTAGAACCTACACACAGGCTTGCACAGAAAACTAACTCATTTACACAATGTATGTACGTGCTCACATGAGCATTTATAGCACATTCCACATGCATACATGCATAGAGTGTGTACAGCAGTCACGCACATATGGACAACCTGAGAGTAATGAACCTTGTCAAGCGCAGATAGGACAATCATGTAATAGTTTTTGTGAAGTTGGAGAGCAGAGTAGATCAACACCACAGCAGCCTTCAAAGCAAAAGGCCATCTGGAAGGCACAGAACACAGGCCTTTGTAAAGTTCAAATACATATTTTCATGTTTGTCAGTATGTGTATGTGTTTGTGTCTGGGGGGGGTGGGATGCATGTATGTCAGTGAGTTAGTAAAAAGAAAAGAGGAGCGACAGCCAATATGTCAAGTTATCTGTTCTATCAACCTCAATGTTATTCTCTTTCTTTAATTGTCAATTTTAGAAAATGTTTTTAATTGGTGGAGTTATCCAAGATCACATCTTTTTATAGGATAGGCTCATGATTAAAATCATATTTTACTTCAGTATGTTCTTGGCATACATATTCATCCTCACTCCCTGTGTGTACTGGATGTCCCAGTTACCCATGCAGTTGAAGTACAACTCACGCTTTTTCGCAGTGTTTTGATTAGTCTAAAATCATACTTCTAATACGTGAAGGAATGGAGGCATGTCACCTGAGATAATATGACATATTTTGGGTTCTTTATCCTTTATTTCATGGAGTCTGTCTTTTTGCAATTAGTAATACAGATATTTAGAAAAACATGGGCAGGTATTGTTAGACAGTGATTCCCAACCAGGGGCACTTGTAGCCCAAGGGGAAAATTGTGAAGCTCAGCTAATTTGTAAAAATAGAAATTATGATTCGATAACCACATATTATCCACATATTTGTGTTTAGGAGAAAAATCAACACAAGTAAGATTATTACAAATTTGTGTGATGCTGATCTTTATAGTTATGGTCACAATAACTAACCAACTATTGTAGTCTGACTGTTTTCCACCAACCTGAGTCAGTTGTAAGTTGATTAAGACTGCAGAGAGACTAGTTGGAAAAAAGACAAAAGCAACAAAAAGCTAAAAGTAAAGATACTGAAAATGACTGAAACAACCAATTTCTGTCACTCCAAATGGCTGTAGTACAAATGCAAACTTGGCCAAAGCTACTAAAAAATACCACTGGACAATACCATAAAGCCATCCCTTCTATCAAAGAGGTATGATAAAGGGGTACTTAGGCCGCTCTGATAGGGCTGTGGGGGTACATCGGACAAAAAAGGTTGGGAACCACTGTGTTAGGGCCTGCCTCTTCCTGGACTCATGCAAGAGCCTAAACATGGAAATATTGTACAAAGAGTAAATAAGCACTTCTAGCCATTTAGGTGTTTTCTCTCATATGAAAAGATTCAGCGTTTTGAGACGCAGAAAATCAGACGGTCCACACACACACAAACACACACATTAGGGGCAGCAGAGGCAGTAACAAGCTTGTTAGGAAGGCGGGTGATAGACGAGCCAGAGCACATTGTCCTGACATTAGAGATGAGCAGAGGTGTGAAAATGTCACCACAAATAGCCCCTGGTCACCAAATGTCACCTTTCCACTCTACTCCACACCCCTCCCTTCCTCCTACTGCCTCTTCTTCTCTTTTTTCTTTGCACTTCTTTCCATCTACGCCCCTCTTTTCACCATACACTGCTCACTCGGCACTGCTTTCCTTTTCATCTCCTCGAAAGGGCAGAGAGGGGAAGAGAACAGAGTAAAAGAATCAGAGTTTTCTTAACTCTGCTCCTCTCCTCTCTGCCCTTCCCTCATCTCTAACCTCCTCTTATATTCTCCAGTCCACACATCCCTCCATCCATTTTCTATCAGCTTATCTGGATCATGGTCCTTGGGGCAACAGGGCGACCAGAGGAGCTCCTTTTTTCATAATAATTTCCTTTCTATCTAGATCTTCCAGACACCCCCAGGCCACCCAGAAGATGTATGCTGTGATCATGGATGCCATTCTTCCCAATAAAGCTCCTACACTGCGGCTGAATATCAGGGATTGAGATCCCGTTTTTTCCCGGGAATTCTCACTGAAATCTGGTCCTGTTTCTCAGGAAAAGAACCTGTGGGATCCATGAATTTTTAGCATGTGTGTGCTTATGTGTCTGTGTGCACTTGCATGTACTGAAGAATATTGTCTGTACTGAAACACAGACTCAACTGTTCAAGATATGAGCCAATCTTAAATTGCTGTTATTACAATTCTATCTGTATAACTGTTCACCTTTGCCACCTGTGCCTGCAGTGTTTTTTCCGACTTACTTTTCATGCTAAAATGGTAGTTTACGGTTCAGGTTTGTGACAAAATATTTTTTAGATTAAGTGAACGAAGAGGAGTGCAAAATCTTTTAAAGGAAACTATACAGACAATACAACAAGTGACTTTATCAGACATACAGACCACCATCCCCGTAACAGAGGAGTAGGGCTGAATGAAGAGCAGGTGAAGCATCGAGTGCAGGAGATCAACATTACAAATAAATGTCCAAGAACAGTGCTCCCGTTACTCAAACCACTGAAATAACGTGTCAGTTGCGATGGATATTCCTTCCCTGCCACTACATGCACTAATAACCACAGGTCAGCATTATAAACATGCTTCCATATAACCACTGGGACATAAAATTGGTGAGAGGATACATCAGATGATTCTGTATGGCTGGCACTGTGGTTTTATCACCTCAGAGATAGTGTACTTTCTAGATGAACTGTTGTTCTACTAAGCATTTGACCACATAATATAACAAATATGAAAGAAAAACTTTTATTCTGAAAAAATCAGAATAAATGTCATTTAAGATTATTGTGATTTTCCGCAGTTCTGTTTTTAGTGAGAGATCCTGGGAATCCTGGGAAAAGAGTGATATATTCTCAGAAAACAATTAATTTTAATTAATTCTATTCCCCAGGTATTCAAGCTGAAGTCCAATTAGACTTTGGATTCAGGTGAGAAGAACTGGGACCTTGCCCCCCGGCAACTGACATAAGGCGATAGAAAGGTATTCCCGAAGAGCAGTGTTTTTTGTGATCTTGGTGTTGTTGGGGATGAGTTTGATTTTGCATGTAATTGTCTCATGTACATTGACCTAATGAGTGAAAAAATAAAGAATCCTCTTCAGCATGGTGGCTAAAGGCCAGTTCAGACCAAAGATTCGCGACGAGACGAAACCGTTTTAGAACGTCGCAGGGAAAAGTTGCAGCGGTGTGAACTGGCCCATCTCGGCTCGACTCAAGCAGGCTGATGTCGTCGCCTGCGACTCAGTTTGTCAAATCGCCAGCGGCTGGTTTTAGAACGTAAGGCACATCACCTGTTTCAACAGCCAATCAGCAATTACAAACACTCAGGTTGTTATAGCTTTCTCATCAATTAAGTATAGCCTACTTTCTTTATTACACTGATTATTAATACAGTAATGAAATAACTACTAGTACTTAGTACTAAATAACTAATGGAAAAGCAAGAGCAAGAAAAATAGAGTAGCCTACAGTTGTTATGGCAGAGTCAGGAGGATACTTTTAATTTTGTTTAATTGTTGAATCTGCCCTCTTTTTTCAGTCAGTCATGTAACTACTTCTATCTATGGGCTATAGTTCACCTGTTGCCAAGAAGCGCAAATATCAAATGTATGCCCCTCTAGCTATCTCAAACACAGGTTTCAGGCTCCTTGAATTAACCCCAGTGACTCCTCTCTAAACAGAGTTTTCTAAATTTTGGAATATGGAATCACTTTTTTGTTTTCCCCTCAGTTGTGACTGGTTTGCCTCGAGTGTCCCTACCAGGCACCTTAAGGGGCTCCCAGCAACATTTTTCCTAAGGTCACTGAGACTTACTCACACAGCCAGATTACATTGGGTGCAGTTTTTACAATGAAATTTATGTAACTCTGGAAACAATGGCACAAGAATTGAATCAGCCCAGTAAGACACATACTGAACCAGTCAGCAAATGTTTAGATGAACCATGCCTTGCCACCTCCTCAGCCTCACTAAAACTGTTAAAAAACGACAAAACCAAGGCATTGTGGAGATAAAATTAAGAATGTTGTTGAAACTAAATGTCCTATTTCTCACCTCAGATTTCTTCAGAAACAAAGTTGTTTTTCTATTTTACATTTTTAAGACAGCTGGCATGTTCATTTTTGGAGGGTTTTTTTGTTTAAAAATGGCAATCAAAGGAGTGGTGCGTTCGTCCATTCAAGAGAGGAACAAGTTCATGTTGATGCTTCAGTGAAGGAAAAAACTGTCAATCATCTATTGCACAGCCCACATGAAGTGTCCTCTTTTCACCTCTCCTCTCGGTATTCTTCTCACATCCCTCTGCTAACAGTGAGCCAGGAGACCAAACCCCTCCTGCAGCGTGTCAGACCAGTGGCTTCCAGGTCATCTGCCTTGTGAGTCACTGATTAATGAATCTCCATATCTTCCCACTGCAATGATGAAAGGGGTTATACTTTGCCATGATCAGATCACAGGAACACTCATTAAAGTCCGGTTAAGATAGATATGATTAATGACAGCACTGAGACAAACCAGCCTTGTTCGTCAGACTGGAAGACCACATCCTCTAGCACTGGGAGGGAGGGACTTGCGCCCCACTGCGTACATACAGTACATGCTGCAGTCATTTTTACATTGACGCTTAGATCTCAGTGGTTCACTTCTCTTCAAGATACAAGATTGATATGATAGACTGAGAAAAAGGGGGAAAGTCCATAAAGCAACCATTAAAGAACTATATTTTCCTGTGTTTTCCTCCAGCAGAGCAGAGCAGAGAGCAGTCGAAAGAGACAGATGGGTGGTAAAACGCAAAGAGCGAGGAATGAGTGTGTCTTGATGTGAAATGGAGGGAAGAATTGATCGAATGGACTGAAAAAACTTCTAGAAAAATAGAAAGCGAGTGATAATAAGTTCCTGATTGATAGTCGTAAAGCTATTCGTAACGTTTGTTGGCGTGCACATTGCAGTATTCTGCTGTGGGAGTGTGTGTGTGGGGTGTGTGTGTGCCGGCCTGTATGTGTGTCTCTCCCATTAATAATGCCCTTTTAGTATTGCTCTTGTTACCACTTTCAAAATACCAGACACTCTCTCACACAGAAAACTTTGGCCAGGATTATCAATAAGCTAATATTGATTGATTTGAGTTGGCAGGTTTACGCTCTACCAACAGAAGAAAATTAACAACACACACATCAAGCTGTCACATTCATCTTTCAGTATGAGCACAAGTGTGCGTTGTTTGTGTTGTTTGAGTGTGCTTCTCTGTGTATTTACTACGTATAGTGTATTGCTACTAACAGCACATTATCCAGCGCTCTCCAGGGTTATTTGCTTAAAGAGTTTCAAATTGATTGATCAGTCATTGATGGACAGGATGGGAGCACACTTACTCCACAGTGTCAGCTATTGATAAGGGGATCGATCATGTTGATTGCAGCCTGAGAGAGCTTGTTTATTGGCACATAACCTATCGAGCACTCTGATGGATTAGACTGTTTAAGCACTGTTTTTATAGGAGGGGAGAGCAAAACACAAACACTGACAAGCATGTGGAGGCAAACACACAGATATGTTTGAAATATAATGTCAGAAGTGTTTGGTATAACAGATGAACGCAGTCTTTGTTCTTACCAGAACTGATTTGCAAACTACTGCCACCCTCAAATTATGCTTTCATGGAGCGGAAGATAAACACGCTAATTATTTAATTTTTCACCTAATCTAATTAAGGAACAGGTCTGAAAGGGAGGGCTGAGTCTGTGGGTGCAAGGATGGAACAGAAATCATGCAATTTCATTTTATTTTGTTCTAAACATGTTGCAACAGTGGGCAGTAATTATAAATTAGTCGTGCAACTGTATGCAACTATTTTAAGGTTAATTACTCTTTTGAATATAAATGGCATTTTCAATACTTTGCAATTTAATCTTTCAGGGTTTTACTCATAGGTTAATATGGGGAAATTATGTGCTTGGTATGTAAATATAATTGATCAGCTATGGTCAAATATTTATTCCAGACATGACTCAGCAAATTCCGGGTTGAGAATAAACACAGTTTGCAAGAACCACATCCAAACAGATGAACTGGAGTATGTTGGTTCTTGGACACGAAATTTTGAAAATCTTATTCCAAAAGTAACTTTGGGACTGGGAATTCAATAATTTACTAGTCAAGTGCCTTAACTTGAGTAAAAAAAACATCTATCAGTGCTTCTAGTATATTTGAGTTAAATATTTCAGAACTCCTCTTACATCTGGCCATTTCCATCTCAAATACATTTTGTGACTGGTTGCCCTGAGTGTAAGCCACGTAAGTGTGTAGGTTGTGCATTATATCACAAAATAAAAGTCAATTTGATGGCATTTGGTGTTAAGCTTTATACTGTGTTGCATGTTTGCTGAGCTTTTTGTTGTTGGCTTGTCTGTCTGTCTGTCTGTCTGCTGGTTGTTCAACTTGACTCTTGGCCTGTCTGAGTGGCTCTCAAGCTTTTGGGATTAGGTATTATCTTAAAAGTCTGAAAACCACCACTCACTGTGCTACCAAGTAGGGTAAAAGGGAGAAAGTACACACACACACACACACACACACACACACACACACACACGCATACACACACAAAGTCATGCATACAGACCATGTCCAGATAAATCCTTTGGGGGTGGACTGATATATTTTCTCCTATTCTGTGTATTTGTGTGTACATTTTGTGTTAGCCTACGATGTGCATGTTATTGAAAATGTTGCTTAGAGACAGACAGTAAGAGAAGATACCACGTAAACACAATGTCCAGGGTTCAAAGTGCCATCCACCACTTTCTCTTGCTTTCCTTTCTGACTCTAAAGGAAACTAAACAATCTTTTAAAATAAGTCCTCCTGCACTACATCTGGTCGGGAGTTTGTCTGTGTGAGCATGTCAATGGTCAGGGTTTTTGGATTGCTGGCAGCTATACGGTGGCTAATTCCAGCTTTAGATAAAGTGAATAATTATGGAGGCAATCGATAAAAAGTGGAGCAGGGGAGAGAAGCAGGATGGGAGATAAGCCATTGGCTTATTGACTTGTCAAGTGTCGCCATTAACACATAGCCTTTTGAGTGTAAGTGCTTGTGTCTGTGTGTGTGTGAGAGAACATATGAGTGTATATAATTACTCTATAGTGTTCTTCTGTATCTCTTTGTCCTGGTCTGACAGCTAATTAGTTGTGCTGTCTCAGGAGTAAACTCAATAAAGGGAAAATGAGGGAATCAGTGCATCCACCTATTTTCATATTCAGCTGTTACTGTGGTGGGACACAGGCCATTACAATCCAACACTCTGTGGCTATAGCATGCTGTGCAGCAGTGGCAGAAAACACACACTCAGAACTTGCTCCTTTATATAATAACGACGTCTGCACAATATCAGCAATATGCCAGTGTAGCAAAACTTAACTACTGGAGTTAGCATCATGAATCATGAGATACAGTAGATTCACATATTCCATAGTCGGCAGTAGGTCTGTCACTTTTTCAAAAAGACAAGTTTGAATACGAACTGGTCATTACAACTCGCGAATGAAAAGTTTGAATTCTGACCAAAAAGACAGCCCCAGTCAGCAGGCATTTTAAGTTACTTCAACATATCTGATAATAACGAGATCTATTAGAGTTTGCAAGCTTGCTGACTTGCATATTCTTACATGTGGTCCATGCTCATTAAAGGCAAAGCAGAGGATGCCCTTGTGTAACAAATAAAGTTTAAATATAAAACTCAAAGTCTGATGTACCCAAAATAGACAAAAAAATAAATTGTGCCAGCCCAGTCAGTTGTTTCCAAATCATGCCTCATGCCTTCTGTCAGCACACAAACTTGGCACAACTTGGTTAGTATTACAAACAAACCCTCTTGCAGAAAGAAGGCGTACTGTGCAGTAAGCAGTCTGAGGACTATAACTCTGTAATGAAGACATCATCTCAAAAATACTACACCTATTACATATCATCAGTTAAAATAGTTGTCCCCTTTTTTGGCGATATTTACGTTAATACAATGACTCCTGAATTGTTAGTTTTAATGAGGCATATTGGGGTTTTGTTCAAAGTGATCAAACAATGCTGAAAGTTCAGGACTGAAGCAACACATTTACTTATTTTGTTTACTGTAAAAAACACACACAAGGGATGACAATACACAGAGGGAGATGGGACTTAAAAAATCACCTGCTAAGTTCAAATACATGTTCCAATGCTATTTTGGATTTCACCAAGCCTAATCAATGCTTAATGACTGATCCTGTTGTAGTAATGCAGACAACATGCAGGTGCATCTCGTTCAACAGAATCAACACCATATGGCATCACATAAACACCCAGGAGGAACAAAGGAGGCAACCTGTTGCTTCATACTTCCCAACAAATTGTGGAAACATGCCTGTAAGTTCTGCTTTAACTTAGGCTAACAAATAAAACGTACACACGGCCTCGATTTTTACGCTTCTTACTTATGTTACTGAATATCACTGACAATATCAGTCAACTGTGCATTAACAAACTAACCAAAAATCCCCAAAACTGAAATATCATATTATAAACACAATAATCACTTATATTTGATCTGTAATCATCAGTTTGAATTCAAATTTCACCGCATTAAAAGTGCAACAGGCCCTACCTTGTAGTCCAGCGAGGGGGCAGCCCTAAAATCCAAAATTAGTTCCCAACTGGGAAGATCCAAATGAATGCCCCCTCAAGTTGGAACAACAACTCTAAAAGTCAACGGAAATCTTGGTACACAACTTGCCGAAAGTTGACATCATATATGCAGAAACATGGTGGACGAAAGTAAATGTTTGGTTGATTGTAAGAAACTTTTTTTTAACTCACGTATTGCATATCACTTTTTTGCTCACATGTCATTTGTAATACGCTATTAGTTGTAACCATTAGTTGCTGTCCATGTAGAGTGACCTATAGATCAGTTAGAAAAGTTATTGATTAGCATCAACCCTGATAACAAGTCAGGTAAAGAAATATTTTAGTGGTTTTGGGGAATATACTGGTGCAGCAACAAGCCTGGGACTCTCAGTCAACCCATCACCCAGAAACAGCTATCAACGTGTTGTTTAAACACTCTGAGCAATAAAATACAACACATCTTCTTTGTAGAGTCAATGTTGTTTCCACATTACGACTTAAAAGCTCGTGAACACACCGAAGTCGGAAGAATAACTTCCCAACTCAGGAAATGGCACCATCCGAGGAGCAGCATTTATCTGACCTATTGCATGCCCTGTTGCCCTATCAGTTAACTAGACAAATGTGATGGAGACAGGTGCCTTGCCTTTTTGGACATTTCGCTTTTTACAAAAAGCAAAATCATGGCTCTGTGTTATCTTGTAATTAGCAAAAGTTAAACTTCAAATGAAGCCATTCAAAAGCCTGAGGTCTGATTTGCCTAATCTTTGCGGTGGGGGTCAATCACATAAACCTGAATGCACCAAAGGAGCATTTTATTTTCCAATTAGCTCCTTTTTCGATTAGAGTTTACTTCCTGTGATGCTTTGGCCCATATATATAGTGTATGTAGGTTACGTGTTTGTGTCAGCAAGCTGGCACAAGTTTCCTCTTGCTCCCTGGAGCTGATTGCACATTTTCATCCACTTTAATCCAACAGGAAATAGTAAGGAATAGCACACCTGTGAGACGGAATCTCTAAAATATTTTCCCCTGAGTTTAGAGGCAATGAGATAGTGGAAAATGGTTATGCCCTGAGAGTGTGTACGTGTCTGATGGATCATCATGGCTTCAGGTACACATACACATGCATGCATTTTCCCTCTCTCTCTCTCTCTCTCACACACACACACACGATAAATAGGAAAGAAAGAATGAGCCATGAGAGAGACCTAGGGAGAGATATTAGCTGCATCCCTCCACCCCCTACCTGTCTCACCAAATATGATGTGGCCATATAAAGACAGTTTGCAGCAGCGGGAGAGGACTGCTGAAGCACAGACTTTTCACTGGCTGAAGTAATGGGCACGAGAGAAGGAGCCGGAAAAACAGAAAGAGGGAGAGAACTAGACAGGGTGTTAGTGAGAGCAAGAAGTGAGAGCAAGAAAGTCTTAGTGAAACCTTGTGTGCATGCGCGGGAAAGAGAAAAAAGAAAAGGCTGAGAGAGAGGCAATGACGGCATGAGAGGACATAAAGAGAGAGAAAGAAAGAGTGCAAGAGATGAGAGAGAGAGCAGAGCAACCCTAATAGCTGAGGGTAAAACCTGCAATCTACCATTCTGTCTGATCTCAGCCATCCTATGAGTCAAGCCAAGAAAGCTTTGAGATGCTCCGTGCACATTAACCTCTACTCATCCTCCACCCACACTCCTCCTCTGCCTCATTCCTCTTTCCCTTCCTACCCACATTAAAGTGAGCACTTCAAACATGCTGACATCAAGAGCATAATAACTGATATTTAGGTTTATGTTTGCTTCATTAGCACATACAGAACATATGAAAACCCTCACAAACGGCAGGTGGGAATGTAAAAGTAAACTAGCACGAAGCATTAAGATTTATCATTTATTCATTCTGTATTTGTTATATGCCTTTGTAAATACATTGATCTAAACACCACATGCTTGTCACATGCTGTTGGGGTGTGCAGCAGCAGATTCTCAGAAGAGGCCCTCTAAACAAAGTCAAAGAAGACATACTGTCTTTGTGAGCAGCCCATGGTCCCATGGTCTTGGGATATTGGTGTTGTAATCTTACTCAGCTAAAATATGGAGGTTTCCTAAGGGATAAACTGTGTATGAGCAAGCAAAGGCCCAATCGTGCGTGGTTTCTTTGTTTGCTGAAAAACTATAAAAAGTGAGTTATTTTTCCCCCCGTGAGACACTTCCCTCTGACTTCTGTGTGAAGGTATGGTCTCCAATATATTGTATGCAATATATTTTAATCTTCAACCCATCAGTGTTTGTGTATCATTCCAGGAGTGCTGAGTGTTTGCAGGCAATTTCCACAACAGGAACATGAGATGACCAATCAAAGCCCAATTCTTAACAATCTAGATATCCTTCATAGATAGATAGATAAAAATATTTATAAACTTTTTTTTAATGGCTATGTTGCTACAAAACAGCAGTATGAAATGTTTTTTTCTTTCTCTTACCCCCGTTTCCTTCGACCTTCAACTTTTTTTACTTGCATTGCAATAACAATATTCCTAATATTGAGACAACTTCTATTATTGTTACAGTTGTATATGCTATCATTAGTGACAGCATTGTTAAGATAATTGGCAATTTCAAAAAGGATAAGGAGTTCAGTTCAAGGTTTGTCCCTCTCAGAGACAGGCCATCTGCAATCCCTTGTGGTACATGTTTTATTACTGAGCTCCATGTTATTGATAAAATGTCTTCTTGGTAAATTTTCTCTTAGAGGGAAGATGTGAATATTTCCCTTATGCATATCGCATGATGACTACATGGGTGGCATTGCCTTGGCCCATTTCAAGAACACGCACCTCCTTGCAAGCTACAGCAGTTTCTCCAGCAGTTTACATTCATTTACATTTTGATGCACTTCCTCATACAGTATTTACATGAAGAGGATAAACATTGATATTGCAACTTAAAAATTGAAATGATTTTGAATGATACATTATCAACTCCACCGATTTTACACATCAAAGTCTGTTCACAGGTCTAGGGGAGTACTACGTTGTGTAAAGCTCCCTCCAGAGGGAGCTGCCTCCAGAGGCAGCGTCGGCTGGGGCTGAAGAGTACAGCTGTGTCTCAATTAAGGGGTTGCATCCTTCTAAGGCCTTCGTAGACCGCGAAGGCCGAACCGAGCGTTGTTAAATCAGACGGTCTGGTCTCCGAAGGATTTCCTATTTGCATCACCAGTTTCATAAAGCAACGCTCCTGTTGCCTAGCAACCTTGACAGCTGCAGTTGAGGTTTGAGGCTTTTAAGGCCCCTTGGTTTTTTGACATTTGTTTCGTATCCTATTCAAGTGAGCTGAAACCCAATACTTACATTTAAAAGTGTAATCCTGCTCGGGCACTGTTGACAGTATGTTTGGGGACGCCACATTCTCTTGCGCGCAATAAATCTACAGCCATTGGATCCTCCAAATTTGGGAAAAGAAGGCCATATTTGAAAGAGCCTTTGAAATGGGACAGCCGGTGATACATTTGGTCTTCAAATGCAGCCTTCGAAGGATGCGGCCCCTGAATTGAGACACAGCTTACAAGTTTGAAAATGAAAAAAATCTGCGGTGTAAAGTTAGAAAGAAGTGAGCTTACCAGACCTCCGCAACCCACTCCTCATCTCTGCTTGAGGCTAGCGGCTTGAAGCTACATTAGCCGTTACTAGCATAACAAACCCGAAATGTCTGCAGTCAAGTTGCATTGTAGGCAGCAGGTTTTGATTAGGAAGAAGAATGTGTGGAATAAAAAAGACGATATCAGGTTCTGCTGCATTGATTTTTATACTTATTTAACTATTCTTTAACTGTGCATCGTGAGTCTGACAATGTTATAGGAGTGCAATGCTAAATTGTTGGAGAACACTAATATATGTTGTTTTTTTTGGAATAGGTCATTTGGACAGACAACCTATTTTGTTGTTTAAGTATAAGAACTTCATGCAGTATAAAATGGGAGCATCTGTATTACGCACACAGATTGGGGTAATATGAAGATTTTATTATTTGGCTAATCCTACCAGTTGATGAAAGGATCAAGATCTGCCTCCAGGGCTTTTAAGTGAGAGGTCATGTTTAATTTATACAAGTCTGACATATCAGGAGAGACAGATTTGCCCAGAATGGAACAGCCATTAGGAGGATGCTTAAATTGATTTATTTTTAAGCTAAAGTCATCACCAAATTGACCAAGGGGCATAGCTTCTCATTCATTAAAATAGATCTCATAAGCTGATAAAAAAACTTTATCCTGCATCATTCATCATCACTTCCTGTATGACAGGTAAAGAGAATTTCAGGCTAGAAACAAATAACAAAACATTATTTATGAAAAAAGAATCTAGAGGGCCCGTTCATCCACATCCAAAGTTCTGTTTACATTCTGTTTACAATCCGTATTACTCACCAAAACGCATTGTGTATTCTTGATGCCTAACAAAGCGTATTTCCTTCCTCATAAAACATTTGCAACGCCAGTTTTGTAAAATATTTTAAATGCAGAATCCATGTTTACTAGCTTGCAGTCTTCTTCTTCCCTGCACCACCTGGACAACATTAAATCAGTGATGTCATTATAAAGATTATCTTGCCAGAAGAAATTATGCACCACCTCAAGTAATCACAGACATACAAGTCAGATGTAAACAAACACAGATGCAGAACAACTGGTATTGCTGCAATACATTCAGGTAGCAGGATCTCATTTTCGGTCACTGGTTAAAATGACGAACTGTGGGAGCAGATTATTCAGTTTCAATTCAGTTTTATTTATATAGCGCCATATCATAACAAAGTTATCTCAGGGCACTTTTTCGAGTAGAGAAGGTCTAGACCGACTCTTTATATTTACAGAGACCCAGCAATTCCCACCATGAGCAAGCACTAGGCGACAGTGGCAAGGAAAAACTCCCTTTTAACAGGCTGAAACCTCAACCTTGGGTTGGAGGGGGGGGGATTATATCATGTGAAGGTAAATAACGTTAATTCCATAACAGAAAAAAGAAACTTTGGGCTGTTGTCTGGTTAATGTGCTGTCTGTAAGATGGTGTCTTACATCACTGAGGGATTTTGTTATTCAATAAGACTAACAGAGTGGCTACCCCTCTCTAGAGAAATTATGCAGGAGAGTCTCCCAGTTAAACCTTATATGCATATCATATCAATATTTTAAAGCAAATGCACTTAATAGTAATGCATCTGGATCTTCAGTATTTGGAGCAAGTAGCTCATAAAAAATAAGTAAGTAACAGTAAGTAGGCTACACCTGTTATTTCAATGGTTCAGATACAGTACTATAGTCTGGTGTTTTCTCAGAAAACAAATGGGGGATTCCAGTAAGAACTAGACGTGAGAATTAAATGTCCTCTAACAGTAACTTTTGTGTCTCTGTAGACTTGTCCTTCACCGTCTCAACATCTCTCTCAACCAAATACAGAGGGACTCTTGTTCAGTGCTGAGCTATGAAAACTGGTTAAGATTTTTAAAAGCATTTAACAGTTTGAAATTACATTGCCCACATTACCAGAACATCAATACTGACCAAGGACCAGGATCAGAACCCTCCCTCAGTCCTCTGGAGGGGCAGATTGTCTTTAATTCTGTCCGAGGTTCTTGTAGTCTGAGTTTAGGCTAACTACAGTCTGCCAATATCAACACCAGCTATTGCTATACATACATATTTCCTCTATAACAGCACTGTGATGGATTCTGGAAGGCTTTGAAGTGGAATTTGTGTTCAGACATAAAAGCAGAGGCCATATTTCTATTGTTTTATACTTTTATTTGCCCAGAGAATAAATATTTCATGACTCAGTTAAAGTTTGTAGTAGCATAACTTTTACATTTATGATCGCTAAATCATTGCAGGTGTCAGGCATGCCGTTTGAACTAAAGGGGCCACCAATAGCCCAGTTAGTCACAGTACTTAGGATATTAGTCAGCCCACTTCTTATCAGCGTGGTTGTCTACCATCCTTCCAGGACTGCGCTGGAAGCAGAGTGAAAGGAGAGCACCCGAGCCGTGTAGGTGACACAGAGGGAGGGAAATTTGGAATCATGATTGCTGCCAGAGGCCAAAGCACTTAGAACGTATGTAACCAACAGAATATGCCACCAAACTGATCATATTAAAAACCTTTTCAAGAGGTAGAGCAGTTAGAAAAAAAATGGCCAAACAACACATTTACTTTGTCCACCACAGACTAAAATCTTGGTACCACAAATGCTGTGAAAGCCCCGAAAAGAAAAGAAGATAAAAGCTTGTTAACAATTATACAACCAATGCACCAGATAACACTAAATACAAAGGTCTCACTGAAAAAAGTAATTCTTACCTGAACAGCTTGTACAGAAGCTTGCTCTCTCGTAAAGTGAGATAGGGATTTACACGACAGTGTTTTGTCTCATCACTTTCCAACTGTTTCAGCCTGGTCCAGCAAAGCGGGCTCCTCCATGACAGTCTACACCCTCCCCAGGTCACCATCAGAGTTAGCAATGATAAGGGCCACAGTACAAAGGGAATTGGGCATTCCGAATTGGGAGAAAATGGGAGAGCAAACAAAAACAAAAAGACGTTACGGATGCTATCCCCCATTTCTATGATGTGGAAGGCAATGCATTTTCATGCAAAATAACCAAATAATAATAGCTTCTTTTCATATAAAATTCATTTGATGTTTATCCGATGATGATGCAGACCAACCACCCCTCCACCCAATACAGTAAAAATATCCCCACGCTTGCTCCATTTGTGTTCGGTCCTACAGGCCCTGCAAGATCCCAATCCCATTGCAGCCCTCTATACTGAGATAGCAAAAGAGAAGAAACTGTGTGTCTTTGAAACACTGAGCAGAGTGTTTACTAGATCTGTTCTTCAGTGATTTTTATACTGTTTTTTCAATTACTCTGAAACAGTCTGGTGGCAGTCTCGCACTGTCCTGTTCGTCTCTCTCTCACTTTCCCCCTCTCTCAGTCCACCTATTGTGAAAGTGGACAATACTTTGCAAGTTGAACACCAAAACCTTTAATTCTCTGCGCTTTTTCCAGCAGCAACACTTTGCAGCAGTATTTCATGTTGTGATTGAGCGTGACCATAAGGTAGGCAGGGAGCTGTAAATGTATGGCTTTTCCATTATAGATAAGAGCCACAGAGAGACAGAGAGAAGCAGCATAGTGCATGTCCTTGATTTAGCGGCATCGATCCCTATCTGCTCTCTAGCCTCTTTCATTTGCTATGTGTAAAAGTGTGTGCGTGTGTGTGTGTTGGGGGAGCAGCCCTATGGCTATGCAGAGCTCAGGCAGAGATAAGGTTATCAGAACACACCTAACTGATATGATTGGCAAGGTGACAGGAGGCCACTGTGGACCCTGAGGGGTTGACTTACCACACACACACACACACACACACAGTGACTGACCTTAAAATAAGTTTAATCTTTTGTTTATCCCCGTCACAAATGGAGGCAATATCTGCATGAAACACCACAGAGACGTCAAACAGCCATCGCAGACTTCAAAAGATGCTGCTTATTATTTTCAGCTAGTGAGCTATCGCTTTTCATAACAACACTCCCAAGAGAGACAGAGACAGAAAAGGGGGGGTGGAGAGCGAAGGAAACAAGGAAAGAAAGAGAAAGAGAGGGAGAAAGGAGGGTAAAAACATGGGTTGGAAAAGCAGGGGTGCCTCTGCCTCTCTGAGATAGCTAAACCCAAGTAGCGAAAAAAGCCGTGCAGACAGGCGGTGCCACAGAGAGATGGATCTGTAAAGCAACACTGGGAAAGGGGAAAGCAACAAGATGGAGGGAGGGATGTGGAGAGAAACAGATAGGAAGAAGAGAGAGAGAGAGAGAGAGTGAGAAAGGAGGAGATGGATAGGCCCTAGATGCTTGATTGACTCGAAGACTGATGGGCACACACTACCAGAGGCAGCCAGAAAAAACGTGAAGCTAGACAAAGAGTGTGGCAATGGGTGCACACACACACACACGCAAACACAAAGCCCACTCCCCACTGAGTTTCCTGCTGCGTGCTTCTCAAGTTGAAATGAAAGCACTGTATAACAGTAGGCGACTCTTTTTTGTTTAGAGCAGAGGTAGAAGAGAAGAGAAGAAGAGGAGAGGGGAGGAGAGGAGAGAAGAGAAGAGAAGGAGAAGAAGAAGAGACATGTTTTGTCAACTGATATAAATCTGTCAGTGATTGCAGAGTGAGATAGTTTCACACATATACACATACACACTGTAAAATAGTCTCTTGCACAGGAAAAAAAGTGAAATGAAATAAGTACACTTTACTGTTCTTACTACTCTATCGCCACCATATTTCCTCTCTCTCTTTATTTCCTATCTCTATCTAAATCGTATTTCCAACCCCTTTATCCCTGCTGTGGTCTCCGCTGCTGGTAAAACACAGCCCTGATAAATGGCCCCACATAATCATCCCTTCGCTTTATCAGCATGCAGAGGAAAAAATGAGTTGCGCAGGACCGGGAGGAGAGGTGGCAGAGAAGAAGAAGAGGAGGAGAGAACTGGGAGGAAATGAGGGATAGGAGTGAAAGATGATCGGAAAGAGCAGGGGATGAAGGAAGAGGAGAAAAGTAAGTAAATGAGGATGGTGAACAGCAGGAAGGCGCACAAGCGAGGGACGAGTACAAGGCGCTGAAAGGATGGTGATGAGATAGACACATAAAGCTAGGGAGGAACGGGTGATACAGTGAGGGCAATGAGATGAAGGAAAAGATGAAGGGAGAAGGACAGATTAGTAATGGGAGGGACAGAGGAAGGCAGGATGGAGGGAGAGATGGATTGGTCCTACTTGAGCAGACCCGGAGGAACGGATGAATCTATGTGATGCATGATGGGAGCTAGTCCAATAAGACAACCAATCACAGGCTTTGGTCTAAATGGGATAACCAATCATGGGCCATGGCCGGCATCATCATTCCACATTTCAGATAAGCCCCAGCACATCATGTCCATCTTTTACCCCACAGCAAGCTGCAAGCTGCCCTGTGTGTGTTTTTTCATATGTGTGTATTGTACTATGTGTGTGTGTGTGTGTGTGTGTGTGTGTGTGTTTGTGCCCATGGCTGTATTCTGATTCGAATACATCTTTCTTAGATCTCCATATATGTGAGAATCCTGTTGTGGCACTGGATCTCTTCTATTTCTCTGTTATTGCTATACAGAGAAGCACTGAACAGGCAAAACATAGCAGCAGACTGTTCAACTTAAGTTTGCATTGTGCTGGATAATGCAACCGCAATCTCAGTCAAGTGCCCTGAAGCACTCTTAAGAGGCAGAGATAGTGTTCTTTGATGCACACACTGCAAAAAAAAAAAAAAAAATGTCCATCTTAACAAGTAATTTAATCTCCACAGTGTTGAGTCTTAAAACCTTTTCAGGTGAAAAGAAATCTACCAAAAGGGCTGAGATATTTCTGGTTCTGGAAGTACAGAATTGATTAATTTTAGCTCATTAAGCTAGGTGATTGGATGTTTCCTACCAAAATGCACCTTGGGACTCGTAGTAGACAGGCTTGCACCTGTGACAGATATTTTCTAACACGGTTGCTCATCTTTTGCGCTGATGATTCAACCAGGTGATTTTCATGTCCATCCAAGCCTAAACAAACCTAACTTTTACTTCCGTAACCAGGGATGCCTGAAATATTTCCTTCCACTTTGCAACTTTATAGGTTCCAACACACACCAAGGTAATATCCATACACTCACATAAAAGTCTGGGAAGTTTGACGGGGGAAGGAACAGGAGCAGCCAGATGATCAGAAAGGTTGACCGAGAACAAACAAAAAGGCGAACAGCAATAATATTACCCAAAATGCCTGTTGTAAACATCCATCACAGTTAACAGATAGTGTTTTACCTCCAAATAAAGTAGTTTAGGCCAAAATGTTGGCATGTTTTCAGCCTGTCTGATCGTCTTACCGCTCATGTTTTGCCTCATTGTTACAGCAATGTTGTCACGTTCACACATTGCAGCAATTAAGTGGTTGACATAATCTTTGTACATTACAAATGATGGCAAAACTAGGAAAATAATATCCAAATTGTAATAAACTGGTCATATCTTTTAAAGGTGATTAAAAAGTACCTAGCATGATCAAAATAACCTGTCACTTTTCACACACAAAACTGCAGTTTCAAAATCGATTTGACAGCAACAGAGCGTGTGTGTGTGTGTGTGTCAGAGAGAGAGAAAGAGAGACAATGTATGACACAGTATTCATGGGAGGTGTGAAGGTCAAAGCATCAGGATGTGCTGTAATTGTGGGAGACGTTTTAATTAAAGCGTTTTGAGAAGGTTTTCGAGGGGTTACAGCCTGTGGGGTGCAGACTGATCCTACTGTCAGAGAAACTCACAAAGACTGACGTGTGTGTGTGTGTGTATGTGTGTGTGTGAGACCATGTCTGTGTGTGCTCACGCGTATCAACGTGTGGAGACAGACAGCTCGAGTCCCCTGGCACTGTTGTGACAAGCTTGTTTGAAATCGTCCAAAATAGATTTTTTTTCTTGCCTCTTTATCTCCTAATTGCTTTTTTTTTCCAGTATATTTTCCTGCTCTCCCTCCCTTCCACCAAGACCTCCTCCCCCCTTCTATAAAACAGCACGCTTGGTTTCCAGAAGACGAATTGCCTCTCATTTTAAGTCAGGTAAACATTTTGGTGAGGTTTGTTGTGCTATTTATAAGCCAACAGAGAGCTGTGGCATAAAGTCGTTTCAGAGAGAACTCAGCTTCCTCAACTTGACTTCACAGTGAGCTAACACTAAAGCTTGGGTTTTAACTCCAAAAGCCTGTAAAGGATTTGCTCAAATTTTATGAAAAAATATACAGCAAAAACATAAATTATTCCATCCTAATATGGATGTATTTATTTTAAAGCAAAGGAAAGACTCGCTAACTCCATGCTAACAGCTCTGTGAGGTGTACTTAGGCATGTGTACAATGTTCACCATCTTGGTTAAGCGTGTTAGCATGCAATTTGCTAATTAGCATTAAACACAAAGCCACTGGTTTTGCAGGTATTTGGTTATAAACCAAATTGCATAGAAAAGTTAAGGTATCGCCAAAGTTATTACAATTCATCCAGAAGGGGACATGACTATCTGTACCAAATTTAATAAAAACCCCAATTGCTGTTGAGAAATTTTATTTAAAGCTAACATTACCATCCCTAGAGCCATGCACGCCACTAGTGTGGCTAAAAAAATCTGAATGGTTTAATACCATTTTCAGGGATCAGTTGTTGGCGAATATTTCATTTTAGAACATAATTATTAAACTTTTCCCATTTCTTCTGGATGAACAAAGTGTTTTTTTTTGTCTGTTCACTGTGTAAATGATATATGGGAGGGATGCAGTTATGCATTACAGTTGTACACTCTTGCCTTCATGTGTCTGCCCTCTAGATCACTGGAGGCCAGGACTGAGTTTAGCTCCAAATGGATCCCTTATCACACAGTCCCCAGCACTACAGCAATCATTCACTGGTCATGGCAGTAGTGTGTTTCTCTGTGTGTATGTTTCTTTGCATTGTACTGTATGTGCATGCAGTATGTGTGTATGAGTCTGTGTATCATGGTACAGCTTTGTTCTTGCCTTGTGTCCTCAATGTGTGCTGCAGTATTGATTCCTGATGGCCAGAGGCTGGCTACCTATTGATCCAAGTGCTTCCATAAACATGTTGAGATGACTTATGGTGTGTGTGTGTGTGTGTGTGTGTGTGTGTGTGTGTATGTATACGTGTGTGTTTTTGAGGGGGCATGACACAAAAACTGTACAACTGTACCTGGATGATGGGATGATTGATAGTGAGTAACCGTGGACAAGCTCAATGAAATACCAGTGTAATTTTACCCACATAAAATCATGAAATAGTGCGGCCATGTACAAACAAACTCAACGGCACACCAGGGAAATAAAAGCTTTGACCATTTAGCCAAAACAGAGTATCTCATTAAGAGCATCAGTCAAAAGCCTGGGAGAGGAGACCATCTTCATTCCAGATAGTGCTGGCCTAAGCACTTAGCTGGACAGATTCCCCTCCACCACATCTGAAGGCCACGGGGATGAATCTGTGTGTGTGTGTGTGTGTGTGTGTGTGTGTGTGTGTTTGTGATGTTAGTATGGCTGGGGAAGTCAGACTCCAAAAGAAAAACGTCTCGTTTTGAAAATGCAAAGGATAAAAATGTCTACAAGGGGACTGAATTCCTAATGTACATGTTTGCTGTACTGTATTTGGATTCAGCAAACAATGTTGGAAATAAG
Organism: Macquaria ambigua; assembly: GCA_008360985.2. Classification (NCBI taxonomy): domain Eukaryota; kingdom Metazoa; phylum Chordata; class Actinopteri; order Centrarchiformes; family Percichthyidae; genus Macquaria; species Macquaria ambigua. Next base: position 24,271 of record VMKM01002461.1, read on the forward strand.
TAAATGTGTAAAAACATGGGAACTGAGAACACAAAGACAGAATGTATACATGACAGAAATGTATCATGATATATACTTTATTGCTTTCATCGTGAAACTCACTCGTTTCAGGAAATGAGTATCGAAGAAACTACAAATATAGAGAGTAGGTGTTGGGTTTGTGAGAAAAACAAAGAAACATTTTAAAAAATTGATAAAATAAAGTTCTATCTCCCATATTCCAGGAAATGGCTAAAATTGGTGCAAATAGATGTTTGAAAAAGCCAATTTCCGCTTTAAAATTAGGAGCTAAGAAAAGTGAAATGACTGGAGATGTAATGAACCCGTCTGGAAGAGGATATGAGCATATTGCCTTCGTACATAGTAAGTAGGACAGTTCATGAGTTAAAACACTTTCCCAAAGATCAAAGTTGCAGAGCTGCTGCAGATAGTTAGGTCACCAAGTCTCCAATGAGCATGTAAAGTTTGCTTAACGACACTGGAACTTGGGTTGTACGGTCAGATGACACATACTGTAAATAGAGGTCACTGCTGGTTCAAAAAAGAAGGAGGACGCTCATCAAGCAAATAATCTAATCCCCAGCGAAACACTGGTGGATATTTAAGATTGTGGAACTACATTACTTTGTAGGGAACTGGGAATCTTAAAGGTTAAAACTGGGTCTAGATTCAATCTTACAGTAAAAACAACAACGAATACTCTTCCAAATCCACAAAGAAACAGATACTGGCTAGAGACTATCCAAATTCCCTGACCCAACTCTGTCAAAAAGCTGTGAGTAAACCTGTGAGTCCAAAATCAAAGAGCAAAGAAGAAAAGATCTTGAGATAATCGTAATGCAGGAATGGTCTAAGATGGCAACCTGATAGATTTTGTACATCAATATAGAGCAAATCAATCTGCAACGTAGGTTAATACTTTCAGGTGAAACATTACAGTTTTATTTCTAAATGCAACAGCACAAACAGATTTGACAATTTTCCTAAAATATTTGATTAAAGCATAATTTTTACGAAGGCATTTTGAGTGCCTGTGTGTATGAGTAAGTGAGTGAGTGAGTGAGTGTGTGCGCCCGACCATGTTGGGTGTTTACCTGTTTGAGCCTCAGGTGATAGGTACATATTTAAAGAGCTCCTCACAGAAGGGAGCATCGGAGAGATACGAGTCTGAGAAGCTCTCACAGTACGAGATCATTATAGCAACTGCTCTGTGTGCATGCTGTGTACTGTATGTGCTTATGTGCATGCATTTAGGCATGCATGTGTGCGCGCGTGTGGCTGTGTGTGTGTGTGTGTGTGTGTGTCTGAATATTCATCGGTGTGTTTGTGTGTCATACCAGGGGAAATTATGCTGATTGCCTCAATGAAGGAGGCATAAATCATATCCTCCACTGTAATCATCTGCAGCAGTTTATGTTTGCAATAAATCTTCTTATCACAACTGTGCTGGGTATCTTACAAATCAGACTGTGACACCTGTTTCACTTCGAGGGGGGACTACACATAATACACCCTTGCTCAAACAGTGATATTTCATACTTAAATAATCATCTTTTTGTGGTTGACGTACTGTGTAGAGACTACAAGTCTGTGGCCGCGGGGCCATTTTCAGCTCTGGGGAAAAAAATCAATATTAAAGTGAGAGTATTAATGAATGTTTAAGTGTCTGCTTCAGAGTCCTATTGATCAGATGGCCTTATCAGCAATGCTGAGCCTATCCAACTAGAACGGTGAGCCTCACACTCCAGGAAAGTCTCTCTAGATATTAACACATGGATCACTGACAGACTGAACATCTGTTCTGAGGATGCCGAGATTCAACTGGCTTAACATGAGAAGATAACTGTTCCTTTCCAAGTTGCAGAGGAAGCAGGGGTTTTGACTCTGAACACAAGCTCACACCTGGAAAAATCCTAGTTAATGTTCATAATTAACTTAATGGTTCAAAACTTATCATAATCTAAAGCTACTGATGATTACTGATTACAGAAATGCTCAGCAGTGTTCAGTGAAATTATAACATCGCTTGAGCCGTTAAGACAAAGAGACAGCAACAATGTGCTGCAACCTTGAGAACATCCGTGCATGTGTTCATACTGTATACATATATAAGTACATACATATTATCGGTACATGCTTAAATACCTCCCATTCTCTTTGCTTCCCTTTTCTGCTCACCTCTTTGTCTCTTTAACATCTCATCGACTCACTATTCATCTTGGATCTTGGATTGTTTCTCCAACATACTACACATTACACAAACACAGGAGTTTGCCAAAATCGTTTCTTCTTCCTCCCCCTCCACAAAGAGGGAAAGCACAGGAGCATGGAGATTATAGATGCCAACATCACACTGGTTGTGATGCACACAGTAGATGTAGGAGAATGTTTGCAGTGCAGAAACAGAGCTAGCTTTACTTGGGGCGCAGGGAGACAGTAAGCAAGTGATGCAATTATGGGATCTGACATTTAAACACCCACCCTTGTTTTAACATTCACACATACACACACCATACGTACGCACTCTCTCTTTAGAACGAAGGATTGACATGTTCGCCTGCAAGAGGAAAAACAAAGAAACTGAGTCTTGCCTCTTCCCACTCATGGTCTCTTTATGGATGACATTTGTGCTTTAGAACAATACAGAGTGGTTCTGAGAGAGCAGATTAGCGTGTCTCTGTGTGTGTGTGTGTGTGTGTGTGTGTGTGTGTGTGTGTGCGTGCGTGTGTGTATATGTGTGTCTGAACTGTCTGGAGCCCATCCATCTCAGTTTCGTTCCTGGTCTGTCTCAGCCAAACACAGATAGCAAGGCTGGCCGTGGTTAGCAACCAAATCCTTGCTTTAGGCATACAGTACTTTCCATCAAATTACAGCGTTAGTTAAAGTTAAAATGATTTTAACTTTACAAACTCTTTCAGTGTCTATATAATTGCAAATGTAGGTTTGCACTGCATGCAAGTGAAACAGATAGGTCATTTGGAATATACCATTCACCTAATGAACTTTTGCAGATGGAAGAAGTCACCTCAGATTTAAAATCCCCATAACTAGATGAACTTGATCCTTTGATACTTTGAGATAGAAAGACAAAACCCTTATAAAAGAGGAACCACCCCTGTTAGATTGGCTCTAGGCCTCAATCGAGTCAAACACAGATACTCAACATCATAATATCTTCCTCTCCACCCCACACTGAGGCCTCTAGTTTAAGGGTGGTAAACTTTAATGTTTATTGGCAGTGCAAAAGGAGTGAGTCTGCAAGTGGGACAGAGGGACAGAATTATTACAGCTGCAGCTACATGACTAAATGGGTATGGCTAATTAAAAGTAATAAGCCTTGGTGGCTTGTATATGTACCAGCCATGCAAGCTACAGATATAATGAACCTTTATCACAGCTTAGCATAACCTTATTTCATATCCGTAGTTATATCATCACAGCCTTATTGAGATCAGCAACCTTAAGACAGATTAAATCACATTCACATGAACCACAAATGTATTACATCATGTTTTAATATATCCCTATATAGTTTAAAATCCACCGTATATTTTAATGTTCATATAGTAAGTAATGATGTCACCCAATACTGAACTCTCAGAGACTTCTTTAACCTTTATCCTTTTTTTTAATCATACTGTATCTTATATATCTATAGTAGATCAGTATCAGAATAATAATAGTGAAGGAATGGATTGATTCGTACAGTGGCCCATCCTCCTCACATTTATAGCATTTTATTTTGACAACTCACTCTGTGCCTCCAAACCAAAGGTTCTCCAAAAAAAAAAGCGTGTATGGGATATTTTGTAAAACTGTACAGGGTAGTTATTGGCCAATTAAAAAGAAAAAAATACATCCTCAAACGAGTGATCTGCAGTAAACGTTTAACCTTTCCTGTCTGCAGATCACCAAAGATCTAAAAAAAAAATGGTACTGTTAACAGTAATTGGGAGCAGTAAATTCCAGTTATCCTTACTGAAAACCATTTATAGGAACAGAAATAGACTACCTAGCTTATCTTACTTGACTTTCGCTTATTAGACTCAAATTACAATTTACCCTGATTCACCATTTGGTATTTGTTTATCTCTTCCTTTTCTAAAAGCCTGTCCCTCCTCTCCATCATTCATTTGCTAATACTGGAATGAAGGATGCATGAACAGGTCATACTGAATGGCTGATGTTGGCAGTGATTACATATGAGAAACGACAGGATTTGAACCTTTTAGACTAATCTAACATTAGTAAAATTGCCAAAACAACTATTTATATGATGTTTAATCCATAATGTTAATGGCTACATAAACATAGCAGAGAGAATATGTGTTTATGTACTAATCACCACATTTTTGATGCAGCTGGATAAGAAGATTGCAAATCCCAAATGCTTCACGTTAATAAACACAGCACTTGGTTGCAGCTTATGTGTCCTGTCAGGTTATCCCAGGTCTCACACAACAGATGTTCATCTATTTATGTGTGTATGTTTGTGCCCCTCCCTCAGGCTATAACACTCCATAGCAGTGACCCACAGCTCCGCCACCCTCGTCCCACCGTAGGACAGCACACACTCTTACCACACACTCACACCCCTTGCTGATTATGTGACACCCGCATCAATAGCTTCTGACAGGAATGGGGTATAAATGGCCCGTAAGTCAATTGCTAGGTCACTGTCTTCGGGGGGTGTCAGCTCCATCATAACCAACTCACTCACAAACACACACACACACACACACACACACACACACACACACATATATACACACACTACAGCATAGCTACAGACTAGTCAAATAAAAGTCAAGTACGTTCTATTAGTCATTCAGAACTTCTTGGGAAAATAACTTATCAGTATGGTATAGTATCACTTGTCCATAATTGTAACACAGGTGCAAATTGTTGTTGTTACTTGAGCTGTGACCACCAGACAGGATAAATAGGATTATCCACGCGCATCCAGACCAAAAAAAGGGCAGGTGTTGAGCCAAAATAGAGCAGATCACAAAATAAACAAATATACAGCTCGCACACTGCAGGGCTCCAATAATCACTAATTTATTGTACCAAGGTGATGTTTGAAGCACAACTGCTCTTCATCAGACACATCAGGCGTTTGTGCTTGAAATGTCATCTTGGTGCAATAAATTAGTGATTATTGGAGCCCTGCAGTGTGCAAGCTGTATATTTGTTTATTTTGTCACCAGCCAGGATAAGTCATTCTGTCGGCCAGTCATTCAATCAGCTCACAACATTTTAGGGCTTTTCTCGAATTAGAATTTTCCAAGCTAAATATTCAACTCTTCGAGCTTGACTATTGTATTTTAATTTGTCACGTTTCATAAATATTCATAAATATGTTTTTTCTTCAATAAACCATACCTGCAATTATAAGAAATATATTATTCACAGGCTTCACCCAGTTACAGTGCAGTCCGCTACCCTTCTCTATTTCCATTACAGTTAAGTCGTTTTCTCATTTGAACTGCGGACAATGTCCATAGAACCAGGTCCGGACGGACATTGTCCAGAGTTACCCTTTCACACATGTAGCACACAACAGGAGATTGTCCGTGTCAGACGCTTTCTCACCTATTGGAAATTCTCCGTTTGGTTTATGCGAGGGTTGGCGCCTGGGTAGAGCGTGCAGGAGGAGGAGGACTCATCCGTAATGATGACTGTTTTTGCGTTGATATCAATACTACGTGTATTTGGATGTATCCACAATATCAACGAAAGAGTGGAAAGCAATATACAGGCAAGCAGAAAAGAGTATGAAGCAGCTGACAAAATGAGATTCGATTTGGGGGCTCCTTGACTGATTATTCGAATCATCTGCATTTAGGGTGCAGCCCTACAAAACTGAATGAGCCTGATGAGTGCAACACTCTGAGTTGAGCTGAGTTGATAAAGGACAGCTTAGCTAAATCACAGACTCCTGTTTAAAGCCATTCACTATAACAGTTTCTGAACTAAATCACCTAAAACCTAGCATTTCTGCAGTCACTCCAGCTGTTCTGTACAGTTATTGTGTTATTCCCATGTAATGCATACATACTTGCACAGTCACGGTGTGCTAAATTCATTCTGTTGAGGTCTCTGTGATATGTTCAAAGCTTACAGTGAATCTCCATATTCTCACGCAACCCTCTGTCTTGCTGTCTAATCAAATTAGCATCTCTCTGCTCTGCATCCAATCAGATTAGTATCTCTGCTCCCTGTGGTAACATCAGCAGCTTTGACCTGTTCTTCTCCAGTGGGGAGTGTGCTTGGTGGTAGATGAGCCCACGGTAGCCAAGGTTTGTTTCTCTCCTTCTTTGAAGTCAATGAGCTGATGGATCTGATCCAGGGAGACTTGCTGTCTGCGAACGGCACACCTCTTTGAGTCTGTTTGGTTTTCTCCTGCAGAGGAAAACGTAGCTCAAGTGGACATGCTGTCAGATTATGTTTTGGAAAACAGGCCAAGGATGCAATGCCGTGCTTGCTCGCTCACTCTCTCATGTGCATTGTCATTCTCTCTGTCTATCTGTCCGTCTGTCTCTCCCTTTTTCTCTCATACACACACATGCCACCCACTGTAAGATCTGTCTATGATGTCTGGGCTGCCCTTTCTCTTGAATCACTACACAATACACTGGAGAGCACCCACCAGACACTTGTTCTCTGAGTGTGAGTGGATCACTTTTCAGTACTGTGTGACCATCAAAGGGGTTCAAGTGTTCAAGCAGATACCTTTTATGCTGCCAGAAAGCTCTGTCACACCGCAGTCTGCCAATATGCCACTACAAAGGCAGATGGCATTTAAAGGAGTTGGATTTGTGTGTATATGTGCGTGTGTGTGCATGTCCATCCAGATAGAGGATCCATCAGGGGTATTTGGGGCCTGAATCTGCAGCTCCATTAAGAATGCAATGGTCCCTCAGAGTTTCATTGATTAGAGGGAGAAGAGGGTGATTGGGGGAGAAAATGGAGGGAGACAGGGGGGCTATGGGCAGTAAGGGTTAGTATTTAATGGCTCCCTTCCCTCCCTACTCAGCCGTCTTCCTCCCTAAAGCTCACTCCATCTCTCTGTTGCACCTTTGCTTCTTTATTTTTTATCTTTTAACATCAATAGGTAGTAGCAGCTTCACGCTAACATCTAGCATCCACACATGCAGAAACACACATGTACACGCACATAAGCCAGGGGGAAAAATGCAGACCAAGCGACACTGTACAAACGCATCACTGTATATCATCCTAAGCCCATTTTCCTGGAGTTTTATGGGGTTACAATAAAGTCTAGTTATTGTGGAAGCAGATAGTCCCCTAGCCCTCATCATAAACACATTTCTCCTTCACTGAGCTGATGAGGGCAGAAAACCAGAGGAGAGGTTGGAGGAATAGGAGGAAAAGGAGAGCAGAGGGCTAGGAGGATGATGGGAAGGGGATACAGAATAAAATGTGTTGTGAGAGAAGGATGAAGAGCAGCAGAGTAGAAGGATAAGATGAGGATGGAGGTCAAAGACAGGAGAGTGGCGTGTCCAGGGAATATTTAGGGGAGGGAAGGGAGAGCAGTGGCACTGATCAATATGACAATAAGGAGAGGGCAGCCTGGGTCTACCCAAGTCAATAGACTTTATGAACAGACACTGCAGAGAAGATGCAATGATGTCAGGAATTCTTGAAGAAATTTCTTTCTGTCATTTTCTCTGTCTCAAATATGTGCACACTTAAACAGTCACACTTTTCAATGTGGCTAACCTCCCTAGTTGGGATACTAAGCCTGCATTACCTATAAATGCCATGTGCTACAGAAATACAATAAGCAGAGTTTCTAGCAAAGTGTCTGGCTTAGTTCTGCTTTTAATCTGTGCCCCACAGCTTGCTGCAAGCAAATACTAGACAACTATTAACTGTTCGGATGATGTGCACCTAAGAAACCTGAGAACTAGATAAATGTGGGGTTGTTTATTTCAAATTTATTAGAGAGCAGGTGTTTTTCTACCTCCTGACATACAACCTTTATGTTTTATTATGTGCATATGCCAACTCATGCTGCTTCCAGCAACTGTCTCAGCATGATTTGCTCCGACTTTAACAACAGTAGTATCACATACGGTGTAGTTACTTTAAACTTACATACTCATTCATTCACACACACACATTGTTAGGCTAGTGGCAGTTAGAAGTTAGAAGACAACACACCGAATCTAATCCGTCCTGCTTGACTCTTGATTGACTCCACTGAAAGCACATAGTGGGTTAAGGGTGGGACCAGTATATCTTGATAAATGACAAATCCATTTTTGAATAAATTGGTGAGTAGGAAATGTCAAACTTTTTTTTCCCCCAGGAGTCTTTACCAAATTACAAAGAGAGCTGGATGAAATAAAGTTAGAAACTGCCCAAAACACCTTTCTTTCTAAAAAAAAAAAAAAAAGAACTGTGTGGGCTCCCCTGTGTGCCACTGTTAAAGGAATGGTTAGACATTTTGGGAGCTAAACGCTTATTCTCTCTCTTGCCGAGAGTTAGATGAGGAGATTGATACCACTCTCATGTCTGTCCCGTAATTATAAGGCTACAGCCAGCAGCCAGTTAGCTTAGCATACAGACTGGAAAAGAGGGGGAAACAGCTAGCCTGTCTCTGTCCGAGGGGACCAAAACTCTAAAGCCTTGTTGTCACCGTGAGGTTTCCAGGCGACCAGCAGAAACTGAAGTCACTGCTCAGTGAATGTGTTACAGATCAATGTAGAACAGGCTTAAAGTAAAAATATGTGATACATTTATAGATTTCAGGTTTCTCTGTTCTGGTTGAGCTACAAAAAACAGCATTTCACTCTCCTGCTGTGCTCTATGTATAAAAGTATGGAGCGTTAATCCTCGTTAATATCAACACATTCATAGTGTAACCTTGTACTATGAAATACAAATTAAATGAGCTTGAAAAAGCCTCATCTGGTGAAGTGTGATTATGAAAGTGAATTGACCAAATGAAACCCACGCTACAACTGTTTTGTCAGTCTATCCATCTGTCACAATGGTGTGTTACAGCCAAATTGTTTTGACACTCAGCAAGTGCATCCCGAAAGAGCTTTGCATTAGTGACCGCAGTAGGTTTCAGCTATTTTACTTCCACCTTTTTTTTTCTCAGGCCTATGTTTTCTCAAAACATAGGCCTTTCTGTTGGAGCATACTTGCACACATCAACTGTTCTGTCCACGATATTGTGTAATTCAACAAAAATTTTACATCAAACAGGAACACAGTTTGACCACCACTGGTCAACAGTGCACACTCCAGCCTAACAATGAGCATTTAGCAGCTTTTGATTGCCAAAGCTGATTAATTAGTTGCCACATTATAATCGTTTATAATTAGAGTAACAATATAATTACAATTTGTGTTGCCAGCTATATTGGTTCGATTTCAACCAAAATTTAAACCAACAGTGAAACATAATGTTCTCTCTTTATCCACCATCCTTTCTGACAAATTTTTTTTTGCCATGCAGCCCCCATTTCAGCGTGTCTCAACTTGAAGAACAATATAAAACAGGGAAACCAGAGACTGCAGCAATTAATTAATCCTGCATGTTTTTATCCTGTGAAGAAGCAGGCAGAGTTAATCAAATAGATACTATTTAATTTGTTGATCATTGCTCCAGACACCTGAAATTTATACAAAGCGGAGTCTAGCTCTACTTAAGATCTCCCTCTGGACACTAAAGCTAAAAAGTTCCCAGTCCACCATAAAATGTCAAAGCCTTCCCTCTGTTAAATTATACCTGTGCCCTTGTGTCAAATGTAACAGCCACTGAACGATTATGATCTTGTTTTCCATCAACACTTGCCTTTTGAAAATAGTATTGTTATTGATTTGTCACAAGACTGCAAAAAGAGTAACCTGTGTGAACCTAGCCACTTACTTATTGCAATTCTAAGCTTGTAAAGTACATCGAAATGGGGATAAGCTTACTGTTGGATCTTCTTGTCTACCTGGCCTAGCAAAACTTTAATCTCTTTGTCTGGTGTGTCCGATCCACCAGCCAGGTCCAGAGTGAAGCAAAATAGCTACTGATCTTTAAGAATGGTTTTATTTGTGGTTTTGTGTTTTAAGCTGACAAGAAGCACAGGTGGATATTACAGACAATAGGTAGCTCTTGAACTACGAGAGGGATAAAATTCCATAAAAATGCAAAAGAAAAATCATATTTGAATCAGAAATGAATCAATCTCAGGTCCTCTGAAGGTCTTGCTCAATGGAAATTGATTGCTGTGTCTTTTAAGACGGCTATCGCACTGTACTGGACCACAAATTATCTGAATGAAAACAGCATTTGGATTGACTGATAGATTTGCCTCGTGCACTCACCTGTAAAAGAGTCCATCCTTTATCCCCGAGCCTCAGACTATTCTCTGAGGTGTGGAAGGGGGCAATTGAATTAGCCCCACCCTCTCTGGCCCGTAGCGAGTGATATGGGACTGGATTCCATTACACAAACTCTATCTAACCCAGACTGCGGCCTATCTAAACCTCATATCCCTGACAACACTCCATACATCAGCCACAGGCTAATACACTCTAATAGGCAGGGGCCTCACCCACAGATATACCATATGACCTGTCTCTCGTTCTCACTCACAATGGCTACCATTTGTTTGCCTTTTATTCAAAGAACCTTACTATTCCCGCTTGTACTTCTCGCGCTTTCTGTAGCCCTTTGTGTCTGTCATCTTTCTTTCATTTCTCTTTTTCTCTCTTTTTCACCTCCTCTCCTTTGCTGCTCCTCTATCACTCACTGCTTTGCCGTCTTCATTGTAGTGTGAAATAGTTAATTACAGAGGACGAGTGATTAGTGGATGCTTCTCTTCAGAAGGGTTGTTCTCTCATCTGTGTGCCTTCTGTCATTCTCACGTACAGTATACTCATACTATTCAAACCATGTCCTTTTCGTCATTGTTTGGCCATATCTAATTAGTTCGGAAATAGAACCTCAATACTTTTTGGGAAACAACCAAAATGTGTCCATAGTACAGAGCATCAAAAACTGTCATGGACTGAAAACTGAATGAATTGAGTGCCTGGTTAGATTTGTAATCTCGTTCACTTTAGATCAGATACTTCCTGGGTTAAATCAAAGTATTGTCAATTTTGGATTATTTTATTTCAGCAAAGTTCTTGATTGACTGCAACATTTAAAGTGATCCTAAACAGTTGGACTGTAGTCACAAGTGGCAGTTACAAGGTAACTGAAAATGCAAAAAAGTAGGATAACAATAGCACAAGAAGAAAAGAGTCATAAAGTCAGAGAAATTAACTCAATAATGTTGGATGCATGGCATATCTATCTAAAGTTTGGTAACATTACCTAACATTTGCCACCATAAGCTACTGGGCATTTCAGCAAAGAGCAACGGTGCATTTATTTTATTTCCTTTGAGTTCAACTTTTCCTCAGTAAAATAATTAATGTGCAATTTCTTCTTTTGGAAATGACATAGTGTCACTTTAACGTTTAACAACTGATTGCTTTTGTTAAATGAAAATAAGGTGTAGAAGAAAACATGTTTATATGTCTCGTAGCATGGTATCAAAAGAAGTATTGTTTTGGTATCGCCTCATCAAAGAATTTCAAACCATACCCATACATCAAATAAACATTAGCCTTTGCTGTGTGTCTGTGTGCAGGTAAGTGAAAAATACAAATTATTACCTTTTGGGGATCTTCTTACTTTCAAACCTGTGCATGTTTTCACACACTTGCATATAAGCACTCAGTGTTTCTCATTAATTACCTGGACTGTGGCACCCGTCATAATGAACTGAATATATTTTTACACTTCTCATAGTAGCATAAAAGATCTCTAACATTGTGTTGAGCAAAATCCACCACCAGATGAGAAACAAACAGCTACAGAGGTAGATAGCTAGGATAGTTAGCACAGTTAGATGGCTTTTGTCTAGAAAAAAACTGGAGTAACAGTGGGATTTTAACGTTACTTGTTTCTTTGTAGCAGAAGAGACACAACCGACAGAAATAATGACGCAGCTCGCCAGTGAGTGCAACGCATGGGGACAGATCTACCAATTACTCAGTCGTTTGGCAGCAATTGCACTTCAAGCGTCAACTATGAGACTTAGCATGACTGAAGTTGCCGAGATGTGTGCCAAACATTTAACCCACTGCACACACATGATAAACTGCATAATTTTCTTAACTAAAAGAAGAGTGCAAACAGTGTGCTCCAAATGCACCTTTTATTTTCATTAATTTGGCTAATTGTAGTTACCTTCATTTTCAGGTCAAATCAGACCTTCGTAACAGGCTGCAAGGAGAGCGCCTGGCTGAGTGTCTCCATCAACGGGCCGAGCCCAGAGGAATTCAACTACAAAAGGGCATTCAAACTGTTTTTCTCAAAGCCCAGGAAAATTAAATGTCCAAATTCAGGGTGCAAAGTTTGCCAATAGGGATGTAGGGAGAGTTGATCAACACCATGTCATCTACCTATAATAGATAGTAAATCCGTATTAAAGGCCCCCGCTCATGAAATATGGACTTCTCAAGCAGATAAACGGTGTCCTAAGATCACCCATAAAGAACTACAGTTTGTGCCCTCCTCATCCAGTATATTTGTTATTTTCTAAAAAATAAACCAGGTAACCACTTCTGCTAAATGTCTTTGATGGCTCAAATGTATGCTCTAGTCGATTTTGTGTTTCGACCATTTGTGAACTGTGTTAAACTCCATCTCGTTTACTTTGTGGGTGTGACTTTTTGCGGTGTCATCACCATTCATATCTATACAACCACTGTGTGTATGATTAAATTGTTTACAAGAGCACAGAGTTCTTCATAGATCTAGCCTCTTAATTTTGCTCTCAAAGTGCACCATATTGATGTATTTAACTTTAAAAATGTACAAAATTTCCTTCCAGGGGAACGTGCCCCTGGACCCCCCTAGAGGGTCCAAGGTCCACCCACCACAGTCTCACATAATCCTGTGGGAAACACTGGCACACACATAATTATACACACCACTTTGAGCATTTCACATTTGTACATGCCACATTTTTCCTGCCCCCCAAACCATTGCTCTCTTTCTTCCTCTCTCCTCTTTTTGTATTCCTCCCCCTTCTCTCTCCTTTTTTCTCTCCTCTCCCATTCCCAAGATATCTCTCTCCCTCTCCCTTCTGTTTCCTTCCAACCTTACATGCTTCTCTCTCTCCCTCTCTTTCGCTCCCTCTCTCTGAGAACATCAAAGGGCTGTGTCAGTACCAAAGCTCAGCTCAACAGTGGAGTGGTTGACCTTGGACGCTCGCTAACAACCCAAGAGAAAGGGAGAGAGAGAGAGAGACAGAAAGAGAAAGAGACGAGGAAGGAGAGAAAGAGAAGGAGAGAGAGAGATCACATACGTACAGGAATACTAACCAAGCTTAAGACAGGAATCTGTGAGGCCCACATGCAGAGAGTGCTGGTTACTGTAAACTATGGTGAACACACAAATCAGCCAAATTCACAGTCAAATCTGGCAGCAAATGTCTGAAAGTTTCAGGTAGTGATTTTGGTTATAGAATGCAATTGCCACTCTCATCAATACCCAAATAGTGACACCTGCCTTTAGCTGGTTGTATTAATGTAGCCAAAAAGCCACTTCACATCCAAACACTGCAGAGAGGCTTCTTTAACCTCAGAAAAGACCTTGTCTGAACACAGGAGAAAGCTCTACTTCACAATGAGGCTGTCAGTTTAAATAAGAAATGAAGACCAAAATTGGAAACCAGTTTTCCAAAAAAATAATTGCTGTATTGTGAGCTACATACCTTCTCACAATAGCAAGCAATTGCCTAGATCTGGCTGTTTGACTGAGGAGGGCAGAGGGCCAAATACAAATATAGATAGATATCAAATACATTTTAAAAATCTTCATTTGTATTCATAGCAATATACAACATCTATAAAAAGTATTCACCCCCCTGAATTACAGTGGATGAATTAAGTTTAACAGAAGAAGACTTGTCAAATCTCAAAGTCAAAACAAATCTCTGCAAATATTCAGAGGGTAGGTTTGGTGGGATTACATGCCCAAATGTCTCTGCGATCGAGCCAAGGATTTCACCTGACACGTGAACAACTCTGTGATGAAGAAACTGTGTATGCTTGCATCTGTGTTGCATCACTAACAAGTAACACACACACACAAAACCACACTCACGTAAACACAAACCTACACACAAAAATGTATTTTTACAGCATAGCATGTAACAGTTACAAAATGCACAGATGCACAGAAAACACACACACTCACATACAAGAATCCTGAATCATGAATAATGCACCAACATACACTAACGAGCCAAAAGTACTCCGTCACAAAGTGTTCTGCAATATATATGAGAATGCAACTAAAAGACCTCAAAATACAAACCATTGTCTGATTCTGTTCAGACTGACAGTTGACAAATCCTGAGGGACGATTTTACTTACTTTTCTTGCAGAGTAGAATGGAAGGTATGTTTGACTGGCATTAAATAGGCAAGTGTAAGTGGTGTCAATGTAGAGATAAGCTACTACTACTACTTATTACTATTATTATTAAAAAGAGATACATTTGGAAAAATGTAATGTTTAAATAAAGACTTAAATTTACAACACTTTAATGACTTTAAAGATGCTGTATTTGTCAAATTGAAATAAAGTCATTTTAAGAACTTTTAAGGACCAGCAGACATGCTGCATTTATCTAACATACTAAGGACAGATTTGTTTTTATTTCTTTTATTACAATATTTAAAATTGGTAACATATTTGCTATTACTGCTATACTGAGTTCACTTTTTCAAAACTGTTCACACAGTGAACACTTTGCAAAGAGTAATTGCAAGTGCACAAAATGAAACTAAAGTAATTCCAGTTATGCAATACAAAACTATACATATTCACTATACATACTTGTATAGGATAGTCACAGATATAGAAATACAACAATGCTAGTCAACCCTGCCTTCTGCATTTGGCCACAAGTTCTCATCCACATCACACCTTCTGTCCTCTCTTGCAATACACCTGGGAAAGGATCTTTGTGCATGCCTGATCCATCCCTGGCAATTTTCTGCACATATGTCCAGACATCCAGCATTCATTGGGGCATCTGATCATGTGGCTGTTGGCCAACTTTCCACCTCCATGAGGAACATCGTCCCATACAATTACAAATCGTTCTGGATTCTGCCTCACCTTTCCTCACCTGGTACAAGTCTTTTATAGAGGTCCTCAAGGAATGAAAATAGTAGGCATGTAACGATCCATCAATCCAGATCGATTAAATGATGAACGAACGGTTCAATATCATTGATGCAAAGTGAAAACATCAATCCATATCATCATCTTTAAGACAAGCCTTTATTTTTTAAATTCCCATGGCACCGTGTCACCATTTCCGTCCAAGCGCACCTCCTTCCTAAACATTCAAACAGTGCTAGTGCCAGGCAGATAATGGCAAGCAGCCAAGAAAAAGACGATGAGGATATTTACTCCCCTCTCTGGAATAAATCAGCAGTGTGGAAATATTTCGGAGAAAAGACAGGTCAACAGACAAAGCACATGCCACCTAAAAAAGAAACATGTGTCAGTAACGTGTCTCAGATGCTGCCTGCTTAACAGCTTTATTCCGCAAAAACTGAACCACAACTCTGAAAGAGCAATGAGTGTCACAGCTGCCTTTTCATATTTCATTTGTAAAGACATGAGGCCTTACAAAGGTACATAAATCCAAGGTGATGAAGTGTAGACGTGCATGGTTTATGTTCATAATTGAAAGGTCATCAAGGGCTCTTAAAGTTGAAAAAAAAAAAAACATTTGCACTTAAAGATGAGAAATGTGGCACTTTATAGTGAACAACAGAAGGTCTTTTTTTCTTTTTATTAAAAAGAACAGATTGTTTTTTCATTTAAATGTCTCGAAGAGTTCAGTAATAAAATTGTCAAGTCATATTTTAATTGCTTTTTGTGAGTGAATAAATGTAACTGACTGTGTTAAATGGGCATATGGTATTGTCTCATATTGATCGCAGGGTCCTGAATTGAATCTAATCAAAAATGTATCGTAGCAGACTTTGTGATATCAGCAAATATCGTATTGTTGTCCAAAGAATCAATATAATAATAATAGAAAATAGGTGCTCAATGTTGTAGGTCCTAATTAGGAGTTAATGCATTTTTATTTTTATACATTTCTTTTTAGATGTAGGCTAGATGTAGCAGAATGTAGCAAACTGCAGTCTAATTTACAGTAATGTATGTGTTGTCTTTTAGGTGTTAACAGTTTTTACAATAGTATGTAATCATGTGAGAAAACAGTTCATGAATTTTCATCATGAATGCATTTTGTGTCAAAGCAATGAAAAGTGATCCACAGTTTAGTCCACATTGACTTTTGTTGTGCTGACTGTGTGAAGAGTTTTGAAAAAGTGAACTTAGTATTGAGAAATGTGTTTTACCTATTGTAAGAAACTGTAAGTGATATGTGGTGCAGGTACATTCGACTCCACAAGGATGAACTGCATTTTACTTTCCACATTCGGAAGGAGATGAATACAGAAGTATACTTTTGCACTCTTGTATGAAGGTTTTGAGCGACAGATGCATCAGAAAAGTCATCATCAGGACAAAAGATTAAAAAAGGATCCTTGGACAGAGCCGTGTGCATGATCCTTTTTTATCTCGCTTTGAAGAAGACATTGTTTTCCCATCTCTTCCTCTCCTTCCTTCCTCTTTTCTCCTCCCCCTGATGTCAGTGACTCCTCATCAGGGACCACATTAAAACTCAATCAATTACACACACATACACACACACACACACACACACACACACACCTCCCAACAACTGTCTCTCTATGTCATCCCTGGGCTTGATGCCAGCATCTCTTTCCCAAGTCTCTCTCTGCGCAGTCTTGTCCTCATCTCTCTCATTGTGATCCTGTGGCCTTGTTGGCCCTGGCATTCAATTTAGCTGTCATCCAGATGCATCCCTCTCTGCACACACACACACACACACATGCACACACACTCACACACAGATAGATTTCCTGTCAGGACAGTTTGAGACCAATCAGACCGTGGTATAGGAGCATGCCCAGATGAGAGCTAAAGGCCATCGAGGGACCCCCCACACAATGAAGTACTCCCTTTAATCCTAGACACATATACACACACACACAGAGGCACAGACACACACACACAAATGCATGCATGCCAAAAGTCATATATATCATAAAACACATAAAAGCACACAAACACATGCACAGTCAACTTAAATAAAACTGGACTTACATTTACCACCAGCGGTATTAAATTTGAATGCATTAAGGCTGCATGTGACTATATGAGAAATTCAGACACATCTTCTCCTGTGTGCGTGTGTATGTGTGTGTACTAAGTTGCCTTTAGGCGCCATCAGGGTGTCACACAATATGGCTAAGCCCTGGTCCCACAGGAACTGAACAGTGTCTACTCAGTTTCCAAGAGATCAGCAGAGCCAGGCAGAGAGCAGAAAGAAAAGAGGAGGAGTGACAGGGATACAGACAATGACAGGGACAAAAAGTGAGTGACACGGATAAAGACGGAGGGACAGACACAAAAAGAGAGAGTTATTGAGACAGACAGAGAGAAAGAGAGAGTAGGAGACATGACGAAGGGATGGGCTAGAAGGGAGGTTAGACAGGATGGAGGAGGAAGAGTAGACAGTACAGAGGATGAGGATAAGGAGGAGGAGGAGGAGACAACAGTGCACAAAGTGGAGGAGGATCTCCTGTACACACTGTCATCGATGGGCAGCTCTTGGGATTATAAGGAGGAGGAGTATACTGAATAATAGAGTCAAGGTTACTTCAGCTTTATGATTCATCTTTCAATATGGTGCAACACACCAGAGCAGTAAATTCAGAGAAGTCATGTAAGACAGATCAAACATGTTGTGCACCAAATCACCGGTCCACCTAACATTACCAGCCAGCAGCTTGTCTGTCCTTTGTATTACTGATTCATTCCTGGTGTACAGTTAATTTTTTTAAATAATCGTGATGACACACACGACACGAGCTTCCCCCTCACAGTCCCTTCTCAACCAGACCCAGACTAACACTGCTTTTTTAATAAAAATCCGTACAAACCATATTATAAAGTGCTGCAAAGAAAATCAGACAAAAACTAAAAAACTTAAAGTTGATTAGAAAGTTATTGAGCCCTAAAGAGAGACTATTTCTCAACTCTTGAATGTAAAAAAAACAAAAGATAAATCCTGAAACACGCTCAGTGACCAAGAAGAAAGGATTGAGCATGTCCCTATTATGTTTTCATATTTACATCCTACAATATCTGACTGCAAAGTGTACGCTTAGTCAAAAGATGATTAACATCGAAATTGGTAAACCTATTTAAATATGTTAGACAGCTAAACAGCTCTGCATTAAGAAAACATAGCCTGCATTACAGTGTTTCTTTTTTTTTATAACTTTATTGCAATGTTTCCTTCATCATTTTCCAGAGAATGGTTTACTTCAAATATCCATTGCACATTTCCTGTACTTTTATACAAATTACATTAAATTACTAACAGAAAATAAGAGACATGAAATCAACCAAACCACTGGGATTGGAGTAGTACGTGTTTATTGCAAATCTTGGGCTGGATTGAAATAATATGTTATTTTACAGAGTCTATGTTTAGGGTAAATCTTATTCCATTTTTTTGTGTGATCTGATGTATCTGATTGTAACGCTTAATTTTTCCATATCCAAAGTTTGTTCTATTGTTGATATCCATAAATTTAGTTTTGGTGGAGTTGGCTGTTTCCACGTCCTTGTCACGTGCTTCATGGCCGTCACACGTAGTATGTTAAAAAGATGCATGTCAGGTGATTTTATCTGTCCTTGTAAATTAATACGCAAAATATTTTCTAGTTTCAACAGTTCTTCTAAGTCAAAAATATACTTCAGATTTTTCTCAACCTTTTCCCAAAATTGTGTCAGTATTGGACAAGTAAAGAATGTGTGTGTGTAATTTGCTACTTGTTCCCCACATCCTCTCCAGCAACTAGTCCCTGCTAAGGGGAAGCATTTCCCGCACTTATAAGATGTCATAAAATATCTCATGCTCACTTTCCATGCAAATTCCCACCAGTACTTTGATTGTGATGTCCTGAAGTTTCCAATTAGGGAGTTTTTCCAATCTTCTACTGATATGTTATTTTCTAATTCTTTTTCCCATTTCTCTTTTACGTAATTATCTACAATGGTGAGCTTTTGCAATATTTTATAGATATTTGAAAGATTTTCTTTGGCTTTATTTCTATTTTGAATCAGGTACTGTATTAATTCATTTTCTGATTTATCCTTTTCTAAGTGTTTCATGAGATAACTTCTCACCTGTAAATACTTTTTAAAAGTTTTTGGTCTAACTCATATTTGGAGGCTATTATTTCAAATGAGTTTATTGTGTATTTTGTAATTAATTGAGAATATGTTACTAAACGCTTACTGGCCCAGCAATCTAAGATTTTATCAGATTTGTTTGGAGTAAAATCAGGATCATGCGCCATTTCTCTGAGATATACACATTCACTGTTTATTTTTAAAGTTTTGCATATACGTTTCCAATTTGTTACAGTGTTTCAAATACATTGGCTCTGCCCTATATGTTTTTTCCATGCTGCTTTTCCTAAAAATGGTAATGTCCTAACTGATATTGATGCCATTTTTTTTCTCTATATTGATCCATTTTGTTTCTGTTTTCCCCTTCATCCACTTCATTATTGTGAGAATTTGTGTTACATGAAAATAATTCAGTAAGTTTGGAACACCTACCCCTCCTTCTTCTTGTAGTAAGGCTTTAAATTTGATTCTCTGTCTTCAGTTGTTCCAGATAAAGTTTGAAATCATTTTATTCCATATATTAAAATACAATCCTGATATTGATATTGGTAGTGCTTGGAACAAAAATAAAAATTGTGGGAGGATCATCATCTTTATAGTTTCTACTCTGCTTAGTATTCAGATCCTGTCTTATTTTACTTTTCAAAACACAGTAATTATTCTCATACAGTTCATCTAAATTCTCACTAATATTGATGCCCAAACATTTTATTTTCTTTGTATCCCATTTAAGTTTATAGCCATCTTTCAAAGTTTGGCCAACTTGTTTTCCTATTCACATTTATTCTTATTTAATTTATATCCTGAGATTTTACTATAATCTTCAATTGTTTTCATTAATTTATGCACTGAATCCTCTGGTGATGTTAAATATACTATTATATCATCAGCATAGAGTGCTAATTTATGAGTTTCTTTTCCTAACTGTCCTTTTATATCAACATTTTGTCTAACTGCTACTGCTAACACCTCAATGTATATAGCAAATAAGAGGGTGGAGAGAGGATCTCCCTGTCTGGTTCCTCTTTGTATTGTGAATCTTCTTGACAGTGTACCGTTTGTTTTTACTCTGGTGATTGGATTACCGTGAATTGCTTGTTAATTAATTGCTAGGCTAATTGCTTGTCTAGACCAAAACTGTTTAAGGTCTCAAACATAAACGGCCAACTCACTAAATCAAAGGCCTTCTCTGCATCTAATGTTATTAACATAAGGTTTTCATTTTGCTTTTGTGCATAGTCAATTAAATTTACTGTTCGCCTAATGTTGTCTGCCAGAATCCTTCCTGGGATAAAGCCACACTGATCTGTGTCGATTATATCTGTAATAATGTTTTTTAATCTATTGGCTATTATTGCTGATATTATTTTATAGTCCGTGTTAAGTAGCGATATGGGCCTGTATGAGGAGCACTTTGTGGTGTTGTTCTCTTCTTTATAAATAAGAGTTATTATCGATGATTGCCATGTCTGTGCCCATTTTCCTGTGTCTAATGCATAAAAAAATAATGCATTTAATAGTAAGGGTGTTATTTGGCTTCTAAATGTTTTATAAAATTGGTTTGTGAATCCATCATCTCCTGGAGATTTTCCTGCTTTCAGTCCCTGTATTTGTTGTTTGATTTCCTCTACAGTGATTGGTTTTGTCAATTTAGTGTTTTTTTCCTGTAGTACTCTTGGCAGTTTAAGGTTACTCAAGTATGTCTTAATTTGATTTCTATCCACTCTTACTCCATTTCTATACAAAGTTTCATAGTAATTTGCAATCTCTTCTTTATCAGTTATCATTTCTGACTGATCTATTTTTAATTTTGTAATACAGGCTTTCTTGATTTGACTTTTAAGTTTATAGGCCAGAATTTTTTAAGATTTTGGTCCACCATCATAACTTTCCTGTTGTGTAAACCTCATTAATCTATCTCCAATGTGCGCATTCTATCTAATTCAAGACGCTTTTCCTTTAATTTCATCTTCAATGCTACTCGTCTTCCTGTGTCTATCGTCCATTAGTTTTATTTGCTCTGATAGCTGTTTTTGTTGTGTTTCTCCAGCCTTTTTTTTTGCAGCTGAGTATGAAATTATATGACCCCTCATGACTGCTTTGGCTCCTTCACAAAATACAACTGGGTCTATATCCTCTGTATTGTTTATGTCTACATATTCAATCAGTGTGTTTTGAATTTTTTCTACAAATTTCTTATCCTGTAAAAGCGAATTGTTTAATCTCCAAATAGTTTTACGTTTACTAGTTTTTAATGTTACTGTAAGTGAGACTGCTGCATGATCTGACATATTTATTGAGCCAACAATGAAACTGAACATAAAGAAGTAATCTAATCTCTTATATACTAAGTGTCTTCCTATGTGGGTGGAGCATTCTCCATATGTCTACTAGGCCAATCTCTGTGCATGCTCTCCTCAAGATACTTGCATTTTTTTCTGCTCTGTGTATCGTAGCATTAGAGGAGTCTAGCTTTGGATTCAATGTCAGATTTAAGCTGTGTGACATAAGCTCTGGTCCTGTGTCTGGTGGATAATAAACATTTAGGAAAGAAACATCTGTGTACTGTATTTTACCAACTACCAAAACATATCTACCTTATTTGTCTATACTGCAATTTTCTTTTTCAAAGCCTATATGGGATTTACTTATTATAGCCACTCCTCTCCGAGCTGAGCTACATGAGCTATAGTATACGTGACTGTTGGTTAATTTCTTTAGTTTCTCATGTTCCTGTCTTCTCAAGTGTGTTTCCTGTAGGGACATTACATCCCCTTTATCTCTCTCCATCTGAAGTAAAATCTTCTTCCTCTTTACCACATTATTCAGTCCATTAACGTTCAGTGATATTATATTTAAGTCACCCATGAAGCAATTAACAAATCCATGGACATGCCACAATAATTTTGCCGCTCCGTGTTTTGTGTTCTCTGCCTTCTCTTATCAGTCGTAAACAGGTAGATTGTAAGGTATATGGGCAGGCATGGGGTTGGGATGGGGATGGGGGGAGAAAAAGGAATAAAAAAAACCAAACAAAGAAAACAAGCAAACAAACAAAAAAAAAAAAACAATCTCTCAGCTCTGAAAGTTTGATTTTTTTTTCAACCATTTCTACTCATATGGTTGTATGGGCGTACAACTAAAAAATATATACAAACAAAAATTCTTCCATTTATCAGTGACAGCGATACTACTGTTCCTCTAGCCCCTATTTATTAAACCATTACATTATAAGAAGGGGAAAACCACAGAAACAAAGAGAACAGATCTACTTTTTTTAGCTTTTACTCTTCTTTGTGATCTGTTTAAAACATTTAAGCATTTTGCAAACTTATTTTATGCTTAGTTCATAAACACGTCTTCCA
This sequence comes from Macquaria ambigua, assembly GCA_008360985.2. Lineage (NCBI taxonomy): Eukaryota > Metazoa > Chordata > Actinopteri > Centrarchiformes > Percichthyidae > Macquaria > Macquaria ambigua. The sequence goes on from VMKM01002461.1 coordinate 47,049, forward strand.
ATATAACAGTATACAGTGTTTCTTTAACAATTTTCTTCAATATTTTCTTATATCAATGTGAGATTTCTGTGGCAGGAATGTTTGGAGAGAAATTGGACGGCCTCTCTTCATCCCTACCATGAACAAAACACTGAATTTCAAATTTTGTTTCTAACCATGCAGCAGCACTTTAGAAGTATAGTCGACCTGCAATACTAATTTTTTTTTTTTTTACCCAAAGCATCTGTGCTCGAATCACTTGCCAGCATGAGCTGTCAGTGAAGATATCATTAATTGAGACTGCTTGCTGCTATTTACTTGTTTGTGCTGCTTCGCGGTTCACTAGCTCCTAATACTGTGCAATAGAAAATGGTTCCAGTGATGTAACAGAGCGCAATGGGGCATTTTCTCTCAGCCTACCTGGAAAGCAACTGGTTATTATAGATTAAGGATTGGAAATGGATCTGGATTTACATACTGCAGCAGCTGATATTTAAACATTAAAAAATGCCTTGTTACTGATCCTGATCCAGTAAACCAACCTGGAACATACCAAGATAGGATATGTGGTCAGCAGGTGAGGCTGAGACAGATACAGAGACACTTCCTCCTAACGTTTGAAAAATACACCCAGATGAGACACGGCAACTTCAACAATTTAAACACTGCAAAGTTTAATGAACCTGACTCAGTTAAAAATACTCCTTAAAAGCAGACAGCAGCTCTAGAAACTAAATATACCAACATGACGCAGACAGTCACTGAGTATATCTTTATCCACTAAATTATATCAAACTTATCTGAATCTTTGGTCCCACAGTACTGTTCAGTACATCAATTAAATAAAAACAGCACATTAACTGTGTCAATGGTTCCAACTTACCCACTCAGCTGTAAGTACCTATTACTGAGATATGCTAACGGTGTTAACAAGCTGTTTTGGTATGTACAAGGCATATAATACACAGTGTATTAAAAACAAGACCTCTTTTGGTCGTTCTACCGGAGACAGTTGGAGGCAGAAAAAACAGATTGTCATTATCACACATATCTATATCATATCACAGTTAGTCCCATAAAACTGTTTTCGCCTGAGGTTTCACTCCCACACAAGCACCACATAATGAGTTCTGGAGCCCCGTACTGACACATGTCTCAACTGCTAAAATGTATTCATGCATGGAAGGTGTTACTAATTAATTATGAGAAATATAATTTCATTTAGCACTTTTCACTCCATTTCACTGTTTTCATTTTTTTTTTCAAGTCGACCTGATGCCAGTATACTCCCCTGTGTTCACCTTTTCTCTCATTTTATTTTCTCAATTTAACATTGTTTTTCCAATTTCTTTCTTAATCCACCCCCCACGCCCTTCTCCCCTCTCCCTCTTTGAGCTCTGCAGCTCTAATTAAGTGGGCTGTCTAGATGACATTTGCTGTTAAATGAGTCTCATGTCCTTCTCTTCCTATTAGCTCTGTAGTTGTGTGTGTGTGTGTGTGTGTGTGTGTGCATGTGTGCGTCTGTCCGTCTGTCTGTGTGTGTTTATGATTTTGCATGAGCAAGCAAATGTGCACTATGTATAAATACTTCCATGTTTGTCTTCCGTGGTGTGTAGGCATATTTGCTTGCATGTGTTCATCCCACCCTGGGTGCAGGCCAGAGGTGCTGATTGCCAGTTGACCGCGGGGCTATTTTAAGGCCCAGTTTAATTTGTGGTGATTGATTGTGATAATTAATTTGCCGTAGGTAGATGATTGTGGTAATTAATTTGCTGCAGCTTGATGATTAAGGGTTGCTGGTGTCCCGTTGTGACCAGCACTGTTTGGCCGATTAGCTCCTTTGCTGCCGCATTCATTTATTGTTAGAGTACACCCCTGTTCACAGCTGTAGCTGGCGCCCACAGTCTCCCAAAGCATGTAACCTCAACAAGAAAAACTTTGGGCTAACTACAGTCGGACTTAATATGTAACTCTGACCCTGACAATGAGAAACTAAATATATCTCATAAATCTCAACTCACAAATGCACACACATTACGAATAAGTTGGAAGACATGGGTAAAATGTGCACACTGGGACTAAAATTTGTTTTAATCTGTTTTCCATAAAGTCTTCAATATATTCTCTCAATATATTTTATTCCTATATTACAACACGGACTCTTAGAGATCTGCATAGCGAGATAGTAGAAATATTGCTATTTCTATCCTTCATTTGCCTGGTATTCCCCATAGTCTCTGCAGGATTGGTGAGGTGGAGAGCTACTCCATCCAACCAAATGAGACTTGCTGCTCAAATGAGAACGAATGGCTTTTCTAACAGCGATATTATTAAACACACAGCACTGGTGTTTCAAACGCATTAGTGGGACTGATATGAAGTTGTTCGGCTGACTGGCGGAAACAATGAACTCTGGCTAACGTTATTAATCGGAATCATAAATCTATTTCTCATCTGGTCTATCAAATAATGAGGTAGGGGAAACCAAGCAAGGTTTTCCATTAAAGCGTGGAATGCCACACAATAGCATAGATGTTCACACAGACACACACATTTACACACAATACAAAAAGAGCGAGTAAAATGGAAAGCAAAATGGGAAACAGTAGAGGGAGAATAGTTTTTTTTTTTACATCTTTATGTAAGAAATTCATTTATGCATGGCCAAAGATGGACTTGGGTTTATTGGTTTCTTTATTCTGAAATGAAATTCAATGCGGAGCAAAGGAGAAGAATGGGGAGAGAGGGACTTCTCTATTTGCATCAGGAAACAGTGTGAGGCATATTTAAAATGCTGTAATGAAATTAGAGCAGGGATTTTGATTATCAGTCTTTTCGGGCTCCAAGGAAAACATCTCCAACAACAAATTAATCATTAGCAAGAGGGGTAAAAAAAAAAACAATTTACTAGACTAACAAGCACCACAACACTCTATAAGAAAGCACAAGCACCTACTGCAGTTTGCTTGGGGTTTGTACTTCTGTGTGTCTGACTAGTGCCAATCTGTGGAAGCTCTCATGCTGAAACAGCCCAATGCATATCCAAATGAGACCTACACAGTGTGTGTGTGTGCTGTATGTGTCTATGTGTGCGGGTGTGAGTGTACACTGTAAAACATCATACATGAATTTAGTGGAATCAACTTATCTTTTAACTTAGAATTAGAGTGCGGGACTTTTACATGTAAATGAAAGTCCGTTACATTCAAGCCATTGCCAGACGAGTTCACACAATGCTGACTACGCCTATCGGGTATCTCTGTATTTTGGAGTTTTTAAATCTGGTGTGTGTGTTGCGACATTACACAGATAACCATTGGTGTAGCTTTTCCTCGTTGGAGAGTGCTGAAAGAAGAGAAGGGACTGAGGGCAGACAGGATGTTTCATTACTGCTCTTGGACAGGTTGGTATTTGTAAAATATTTGGAGTAGGCTATGTAGCTTTTACATTTACTCTACCTAAATAATGGATTATTGTCTTCGAACTGTGGAAATTTGAGCAAGCTCCCCTGTAGGCATGTCATAAGCACGCATCGACAGTGTTTGTATAATTACCACTTCAGAAATAATAAACATGAGCTGTTCTGACTTGAAGACTTTTGACTTGAAATGATGATGAGTTCAATCAACTCATTAAATTAAGTTTCTAAAGAAACATGATCAGCATATACATCCCAGCGTTAAAACTTTCCAGAGGCCATTCTTTTTTGAAGTTTGAAAACAACATGATGGAAATTTGCTGCGTCTTTAACACATGTTAAGGTAAGTCATGGTTGTTTCTTTTCATAATAATTAAAACAATGCTAATCACGATGAACGTTAGTATTGAATTCAGTCCCTACACCCTTACACTAATGTAAAAAGGTCAGTGAGAGCAGTCTCGCATGTTGGTACAATGCGATTCCAGCAGGGGCAGCTGCAGCTGTAAGTTCATCATGTCAAATCAAGAACTGACTCTTAAAACTCAGAAAATGGAAATGGAAAGCAAATCTGTCTGTAATGTTTGTCAGTGTGACTGTACAGTTGCTGATTCAACTGAATATCTTAAGTTTATTGAACTTGCTTTCTCAAGTTCGGCTAACTTAACTCAGCTAGTTTTACATTGTCACAACTCCTAAGACAACTTTGAACAAGCTGAACCAGCTTAGAATGATTTACAGTGTAGGTAAATCCTAGAAAGAGAAGCCAAGAGAGACAAGAGGCATATGGAATAAATCTGTGCAACAGAAAATATCAGTTTCTTTAAAAATGATCAAACACTCTGTATCAAAGCTGAATGAAAATTCACTGCTTACTCTGGGAGAAACTGGAAAGCTGTGAGTCATTTAGGCCTCAATCTTTTGTATCATTCCAGCCTTGAAGCTACTCAAAATGCATGAACAGATACAAAGGACTGACTGAATGTAAATTTTACTTCGTCTCTGTCCACATATCAAATATTTCCATAGCTTATCTATTATGTTTACCCGTCCTACTGTACATAGAGCACGTAAAGTGTGGAGTTATCCCGTTTTAGACCCGTTCTGACAGGTATGGTGATATTGGTTGGTCATTTGTCGGTTCAAGACTTTGTTTTAGAGCCAGATGTAGCTCTATAACTGCTGGGCAGAATGCCATCAATTTTATACAGATACTTGTCCCAGAAATATATAAGAGTACACAGCCATGGTAGCAGCTCTGTGAGGCTAAATGCTAATGGCAGTATGGCAACATGCTCTTAATGGCAATGCTAGCAGGTATAATGTTTACCATGTTCACCATTCACTTAGCATGTTAGCATGATAACAGTTGCTAATTTGCACTAAACAAAGTACAGCTGAGGTTGATGGGAATTAGTTTTGCTGGTATTTGATTGTACACTGAAGTATTGGACAAACTGAAATGTTGACCTGACGGTGGCGCTATTTGAAAAGCTCCAAACATCTCCACCAAATATCTCACAATTCATCCTGTCAAAATCTAAAGGCCGGATTACCATGAAGTTTACTGAGCATCAAGGGTGAATACTTTCAGTTTTGGACACTAATTGCCTCAGGCCAAAATGTCAACATTATACTGAAGATACTGTATTTCATGGTCCTATTGGCTGATGGCCACAAACCTTTCTAAGCAAATTCATGTTCTCAAGGGCATAAATCCTATTTAGTTTAATCAACCACATGCCTTTTCCTGAAACTGAGTGAAAATGTAAATGGCCATTTGCATTCAGGGAAAAGTGGGGCACTGACAATGTAATCATATGTAATACACTTGCCCAATGAGAATGCAAACTTACATGTACTTTAATACACCAATCTTGCAATAAACAACTCATTTTACATGCTGTTTAAGCCTAATTTCTTATTTTTTATTTTTTAAAGGGAACACCTAATTATATTTCATACAGGTACAGTCTTCACAGGTCTGTATTGACATGTTTTGTGTTAAGTTTTGAATCTGAGAGGTTGCTAGAACATCAAAGCCTGCCAATAATATCACTTTAAATATAACTCATCTCACCTGTTTTTGAGAATTCAGCTTAGTCGATATGATATTTGTCACCTTTATGAAGCTCCTCAGCAGAATAATTTTGCCGAAGTTGGTCCTGCATATTAAACTGACTGTGGATTCTGGATTAGCATTTCATTTGAGTGAACTTTATGTGCAAATGCCATTTGCCTTTGTTTCATAGCAGAGGTTTTCACTGATTCAAGTGAAAAATGTCAGATTCCGCTGACTTATGAGTGCGAAATACCATCGGTTCACTGTCTACATGGAGAACTCCAAAATCAATTCAACACTGCGTTAAAAAATAAAATTACAAGACTCTGCTGCATGGAACACACATGCACGGTTGGATGGTTACATGCACACACACACGCACACACACCTCCCATGACTTGAAGAGGTTGTTATGATTAATAGGGGTGAAAATCACTCGCAATCTAAGAGGTCCATTTGACTCCCCTAACTCCTTCAATACACACATATCACATGCAGAGCGCTCAGCCCTTGGTGCTTAATGGAGCCCTCATATGGGTTATTGATCGGGCAGACCACAGCTAGATTAATTTATTCTTCCAATCAAGCTTTAATTAATAGCAGGACACCAGTAAGACCCCCATTAAAAGCTGTGGTCATTACTCACAGCAGGAACATAGAGGAAACCAATAATCACAACATGGCTGATGCTCCCTTGTCCTATATTCAGGGCTGCAGCCAGTTGAACCAAGGACACCAGATGTGTTGTTTATATTTTAAACAAAGTATTACAACGAAAAACTAGGGGGAATTTGAAGAATTTGCTCTTGTTTGAGAAAGAGAGAAAGACACAGACATACTAACAAACCAAAGTAAAAATACAGATCTATATAAATACAGCAATAAATAAATGGCTGCAGAAGCAGTTACACACATATATACACAAACATGCACACAGTGACTGCAAGAATGAGTGGAAAGAGAAGAGGGAGGGCAGGATGGAGATGGTTGGGGAAAACAGACAGCTAAGAGGTTGAAATGTGAAAGCTGGAAGATTTGCCAGACTGCATTCAGCAGACCATAAATCTCTCATGTTGCTGCCCATGCTCAGAATGATTATGCTAAAAGTGGATATTGGACCGCTCCCTGAAGTTGGTGCCATTAGCAGGCAGGAAGTAAATACTTAGGCAGAGAGAGAGAGAGAGAGAGAGAGAGGCTTCCTCTCACTGTGATGGGCCTTAGTCGTAAATGTGTGTATGCTGAGGAACAGAGGATGGGAGGATGAGAGGAGGGAGAACTTAACAATTAGCGTTCATAATGAGATCAGGGTTATCAGACGGCTCGCTGGTCACGGATGATGAAAAGAACACTAATTCAGTTTGTCTCTTCCTCTGTTCCGCTGGCCCTCGCTGCTTGCTGAGGAATGGAGAGAGAGAAAGAGGAAGGGTGGGGAAATGTCCACATTAAGAATAACTCCTCTCAGACATGTGCTAAATTATCTCTGCAGTGTAATTTCATTGCTTACATTGGTTACAATAACTGCAAGCTTAAGAGAGCAGAAGCCATCATGGGAATCTCAGTCACGCCTATGTGCAGCTCTTGGTCACTGCCAAGGTATTTGACTCCAAAATGAAGCTGTTGTTTTTGCCATTCCTCTAAAAAAAACAGCCCAAATGATGTCAACACAATTTTCTTGTCATATTCTCTTGTTTGCTGTTTGCTCTCCTATTCTCCTGCTAGCTATAAATACCTGAAAGCCCGCCCTGGCTGCACCTCAGCTGGAGTTAAATGAGTGTAAACAGCCCTGACTGGGCCAGAGACTGATGAGTGGCATCGCTGAGGGAGGAGGCTGAAAGATGGATGGAGACACAGACAGAGGAGGAGAAGACAGAATAAGGGACGTCCAAACACTCCTCTCTATAGAGTTCCTTGTGACAAATGGCCTCAGCCCAGCCCTCCGTGAGCTAAAGCCAGACAGCAGACCCAACACATACAAAAACACACATATGAAAATAGTAATCAGTAGCACACATGCAAACACACACACACACACACGCACACACACAGGCAGGCAGAGACACAGTGATTTGTTGTTTAGTCTTAAGTATACCTTTTTCAAATCCTAAAGTAGACAGGATATCGGTTGGGTGTATTTCCTGTTTCAGAGAGTTTTGTTGCCACGCCCTGCACCCACAATCCCATGCACCTCATCAATGGAGCCTAATCATTAAGACTGATTAAGAGACATCTCAGTGTGAAAGGACCCCCACACAACCCATCTATCACTAACGCACACAGAAACACACATACACGCAGACGCGCACACACACACCAACACGTACACACGCACAAACATACACACACACAGGCTTCATCCATCACCCCCTGTGGCTGGTCTATCTGAGGTCTCAGTGATTAGTTGTCCTGCCTGGCTGAATTATGATGTTAATAAGTCACCATTAGTTCCCATGTCCACACCCACTTCACACGTGTGAGTGCGCATGCACGCACACACACACACACAAACACACCAACCCAAATCATTCAGCTATATTTTCCATTTGGTCTGGCCATCATATATACAATAGAGTGAATTACAAAAGCATTCACCTCTGTTGACTTTTTACATTATTTCTTGTACTACAAAAATCTTTTGAAAATTAAATTAAATTGATCACATTAAAAGTGAAACAGAAACTAAATTATTCATCATAAACCTTGATGCTAACAAACAAATTTTGCAATGCAATTTTCAGGGGAGACATTTGCACTTGTCCTAGCAGGAAAAGCACATGTAATTAATATAATTCTCAACGACTGTATTCCATTTAGGTGAGCCAGTTTCAGGGCTCTGCTTTGTGTATGCTTTGTTCACTGGGACACTTAACGGAACTGAGCCACCGTTAATGTCATTAGTGACACCTGTGCTTTTCCTGCTATGACAAGTCAAAACGTCTACCATGAATAAGGTCTATACCAAGCTCTGAATTCCTAGTGACCAGCACATAGCCCACTCAACAGTACACATACAGTACAACAACTTATTCATTGAGGCTAGTCACACCAGGATGAAAAGAAAGCACACAGTAATTTCCCATGCCATAAAGACTGCAACCTAGGGCCAAATAAAGAACAATGTTGCTGTCCATGTGACTGAAACAAGAGGGAAAAAGTTGCAAGTCTTATATGACCAAACACCAAATGCAAATACTTAGACTGACAAAAATTACAATGCAAAATATTACATAACACATCCAGTTTTGCTTTCCATATTACCCAAATCACCTGTGTGTGCAGTGTGTGTTTTTAATTAGTTCTCTGAATCTGTCACAGAGGGAAAATCCCAAGCATCTAGGTCTGCTAATGGCAGGGATAACCGAGATAACTCAAACATGCAAATACAAAGCTGAGAGTCTACAGAATTATTTATATGAATCCAACCATTCTCTGTCAACAAGAACACCGTGCAGCAGTGGGACTGTTGCCAAGGTCTAATCACGACAATTCATCAGCTGCTGAAATACAGCTTGCAGAGCTGCACATTCAACAGGAAACAACAAGCGCAGCCTTAGATTCAGCAATGGCACAAACACAACATAATACAAAAAAAATGAAATTACTTAGAGAATGACTTAAGAGTTTTTGTAGTCCTGTAGACTTGTATTTATCCATCTTTTGTTATGGCAACATAACAGTTCTCCTTCTTGACCCAAACCACAAGACTTTCATATTAACAGTTATAGAAATGATGACCAGAGCTTCACCTTTTACAGTATCTTTTGTACTCCAAATAAATATAATTATCTCTATTAGACTTTAGTGAAATCAAAGCCTTAATTATTCATGATACACCTTGGGGATAACAGTAGTTTTACATGCACGTGCAATACCAAGCTCTGATGACCATCAACTTTCCTGATGACCAGCAAATATCCCACTCTATAGTACACATAATATGCCTTAAACATGTGAGTACCCATCATATTCATTGAGGTAAGTCAGATCAGAAGGGAAACAAGTATTTAGTCATATTTCTTGTTTTAAAGACTGCAACTGAGTTACAAATAAAGTATAACAATGTCTCTCTCCATGGTACTGATGGTGGTAATGTGACCAAAACACCAAATGCGAATAATAACTAATTAAAACTCTAATACAAAATGCTATGTAACACATTTGGATTTGCTTCCATACTACTACACTGTCCATACCACCCAAACGCCAATAAACTCCATTGTGTTTAACGGAGTTGAGTTATATGAATCTGTCACACAGAGAAAGTCACAAGCATTTAGTAATGCCAAGGTGGCCAACATAACTCAGACATGCAATTACAAAGCCAGTAGACTTGCTGCAAAAACCAAAGCTCTATAGCTCTAAATCGATGAATTCATTCATATGCATTCAGCCGTACTCGGCTAATGAGAACACAGCAGTAAAAGTGTAACTGTGGCCATGGTCTAATCACAACAAACTCATCTGCAGATTAAATATTTCACTTCCACAGAAACACATTCAACAGGTCACAACAAGCACTGCGATAGGCCCACACAAACACAACACAAGCATAATGAAAAGAAGTATGACTTACAGTTTGTAGTGTTGTATTCATGCACCGTATGTTATGGCATTGTAGAAGTCCCCCATCTTGGCGTCAGCTTCACCTTAAATTAGCAGTTAATAAATTAAGGCTAGATGTGACAGCTGGCTATCCAAACTTATTTCAACTGTAGCCAACGTTTTCAATCTTTTCGAAGCTGAAAAATATTACTGGCGACATGATTTAGCTTTCCTCCACAACCTATTACTGGTGGGAAACAGTTAGCAGGTAATGCTATACGTTAGCATAAATATCTACATTGCTAGCATAGTCAAACAAGTGAATTTGTCAGAAATATTCGAACAATATTTTGCCCCGTCCGACTTACTGTGTGTTAGTTGTGTCTCCTCATCTCCAAAACCTTCCCTTTCCCTCGGGAATTTGGTGTTGAAAACATATATTTCTGTTGTTGTTTTTTTTGTTTTTTGTTTTTTATTTCAATATTACCACCACGACTTTAGCTAGTTCGCCAAACAGGCACGCGGACAGGGCATGACGAACAAACTTCTTCTTCTTCTTTTACATTTAATGTCAACAAACGTTAAGGTGCATTACCGCCACTTGAAACGTTTTATTCTTAGTCTTGGGTGCTCCAACCTCTTGCTTAACTTGTTTAGATCGTTTGTCTGTTTGTTTGTTAACTCCTTGTGGTCTACTACTAATAATAATATTTTTATTTTTATAGCACTGGTCATGCAGCAATGCACCCTGCAATGCTTCACAAAAACAGGATTAAAATTTTAGGATCATGGAAATAAAATGTTAATAATTTAATAATTTTTCTCTGTCTCAGCACCTGCTTTGTTTAAGAGCCGCCATTACATTTTCTTAAAATTCATCTCTAAGCTGGAATCCACATGAATTGAACTAAAATATTTATATTTTAGTCAGTCATTTGTTATGTTCTGTCTATTAAGAGATGACCGCAAAGATATCAGTGCTGCACATGAATCTTAACATACAATGATCTTTTTGAATTTGACTTGTTCTGTCCATTGTAAAGCTGTCACTATAGCCATCATCTTAACTGTATAAACTGCAGCCCAACCCAGCAAAAACGGATAAGTCATCCTATTTCCCTGTTTTAACATGCAGTGTCTTCTTAGGGCCGGTAAAATGAAAACAAACCTCCTAGGACCTTTAGATCAATCTGTGTATTTACTCCTGTGCATAGAAATCAGTTACCAGTAGACCCCGACTGATAAATTGCTTGGGCTGATATACTGGCAGATATTAACTTATTGTAAATAACATTGCAGACATTGCAGCACAAAAATGCCAAAGATATGTGTGAGGTAGTTTAAAAACAATGACACCATTTTGTTGTTTGCCGACCAGTCCAAATTTAAGGGATCCTTATGAAATATATATGTTATGTGTTTATGTTTAAAAAAATGAATATTGGCCAATATATTGACATCATTTTTTAAAACTCTTAAATATTGTTATCTGTATTGGCCCCAAAAATCTGGTATCGGTCTGACTATAATCAACAATGAAGGGAATAGAGTAGCCAATTTCCAATCTGCCACTTCTTGTTGCTAATTTGTTGTATGTTTTATCCTCTTTATGTGTTTTTAACATCACACAAGGACTACAGAAAAGTAGCTGGACTGCTAGCAGTGTCGCTTTTACAGTGATATTGACTGGAATGAACTTGACCCCTTACAATACACTTAATGAACATAAACTTAAGAATAATGACGCAGGATACCTTACAACCCCAAGACCTACCTTCATACATCCATATATTCTCACCTATGTACACAACCAACACTCTATTTGAATTAATTTGAATGTGACACCTCAATACTTTCTCATATATAGTGACAGACACAGCTCATTTCTCCTCACATCATCTTCATTGGTTATATTTATTTGTGTTCATGAATACCAGCCGTGCCTTTGCCCTGGCTAAGTCGATATCAGAGAGAGAACGAGGGACAGAAACGGCAGGAATACATGGCCATCTGGGGCTGTAAAATATGCAGGTATGACCTAGGTCTTAGGATTGAATAATTGATTAGGATGGGTCAATGGTGATATGTATCATTGTTGTTTGATAAGATATAGCACCATCTTAGGAAGAGAAAATCTATAGGTAAGGGTAGACTATTGATTAGCACGTGTCTTATAGGAGGTTGCACTGATGACAACTAAATGTGTGTCACTGAAATGTACAGAATAATGTCTTTCATCAGAATAAATCAATAGGGAATCCTCATATGCCCCATTCTGTTTGATCAAATTCTTAATCACTTAGGTGGAAGAAGTAAGCCTTGTCCAAGCTATATTGAGTCATATAGTTGAGGTGCTTTACTGTTTCTATGTGGGGAAACAGTTTAGTTGCACATCAATACATAGAAGTACACATGGGATGCCTTTTTGTTGCAAATCATAGTATTTTAAAGTTGTATATAGTAAAAATATGGTCCAGAGTCATTCAAGTCTGTTTCCAATTTTGTCAGTATTCAAGTCCTCAAAGCATCTAAACTTTTCTTTCAGATTCAGGTTTAGTTGACGAGTACAAGGTGCCTTTTTGACCAGATTGCCTGGATAATAGACACTACTACAAACACTACTTGAATTAATTGCAACATATTGCTTTTTGAATGAAGATTCATATCATCTTTTTTGCTTTTCCATACCCAAGGGTCATTACCTACCAAAGTAATTCATGAAAAATATTACTGACAATATGTCCCAGTGGTGGTCGTAGGAAGCATATTCCATGCAGGGCTTTAGGGTGCCATCTGCTCTTGAGTTCTACCATAATGACCGGCTTATGAAAGCTCTGTCCTAAAATTTGGCTCTATGTATGTAGCAGCAGACAATGAGCTGTCTGCCATCTGGGAATCACAACAAGTCTGCTTTCCAACGCACACACTCGCTGCGTTGGAAATGATCTGAAAAGGTTCTTCAAACAGCCGTGCAACATACTGGGAAAGGCATGTGCTTTGGGCAGATTTATTGCCTTTATGTTTGGCACCAAAAGGAAGAAACTGGATTCATTGTTCCACTTGTCAGGCAATGTGCAACATTAAAATATCTGCATGTGTGCATAGTTTTCTCATCTGACATCAGACAAGCTCTTACTTTATTCTGCCTCTGTCTCTCATACGCACTCTCAGACAGGGAAGTTTCGACTCAAGCATGAATATGTTTGAGTTTGATCAAGGTGTTGGAATTTCACCAAAGCCTGAGTGAAATGGGATTGTCACTCTAAAGTAAACTGGGATCACATTATTATGCTATGCTATTATGCTGATACAGTGTTGGTAAGTTCAGCTGGCACAGTCATGTGCACAGATATGTACGTACGTACAAAAACACACAGTAAGAAACACACACACAAAACTTCCCTGTGTGATGAGATAAGAATTATGCAGCTTCAGTTTTTCTCTGGCACACAGAATTAGCTGAGGTTAATGCCTGCACCTCAGCTTAGAAAGAAAATGGAGAGTGCTGTGCATGTGTGTGTGTGTAGAGGAGCACGGCGGGGTTGACCATTTTCTCCTCTTCTGTAACTTCATTAAAGAAATATAAAATGGCAGGCCATTAGGGCAAACGCATTCACCAGCCTCTTATTGAGAGATGCTTTTAGAACAATCTAATTCACCACAAATTGTATGGCACTCCAACACTCCACACACACACACACACACACACACACACTTCTCTAATCTTCCAAATATGAATGCAGCTCTGTGAGCTCAGTGAGGGCTGCGGGAGGAGGAGATGGGTGGTACCGTGTTTCCACAGTGATAAAGTGGCACCCCAAACGTGGCCGTCTGTTCACCCTGCCCTCTTATTAAACAGAAAGAAAGAGAATGAGGAGGCAAGAGACCAACAGAGATTGCAAAACAGACAAATTTGAACTTCACACTCATTTTTTCCTTCCTCCGCCTCTCCTCTAACAGCCTCCATGTTCTCACCTCTCTCCTCTAGATGTGTGCTTCCACCGCTCTCCTCCTCTGTGTGAGTTATTAGGGATGAGAGGAAGTCATTCTCTGTGTGTGGTTATTAGTATTGATCTGAGCGCCGTTCAACAGCCGTTTCCTGCTGATTTCCTCTCGTTCGCCCTCCCTCCCTTCCTTACTTTATATCCTTTAATAGCCCCCCCACCCCCCACCCATCCATCTTAGCTCTCTAGCTGCTCTACAGTGAACTTCTATCATAGTGCTTTGTCTGCTGTGTCTGACTGATTTACTGAATATTGTGGGCTTAATACTGCTACACACACTCATGCACATACAAGTAACTGACAACAGAAACAACAGATTTACATCCATGCTCAGGTCTGAGGTCTCAGGTATTTTATTGACCAATAAATACCACACACACACACACACACACACACACACACACACACCCACTTCATTTCTGCTGCTTGCACACCATGCAGTCAATCACTCACACACACACATCTATTATTGAAACAATCACTATTTACTATGGGGTCCTCTGACTCTCCTCACATGGCATGTAATACTCGGCCTGGTTTGCTGCTGCTTAGTCTGTTGTTTGCAGACTTACAGTAAACAGAATGACTGATAAAAGGCAATAAATCAGTTCATTGTCTTCAAATTTAGTTAAATGGAACAATGTCAGCTTTAATCAGACTTTCTGAGTCTGCAGCTACAAACACTAATCCATTTGAATCCACACACACACACACAGAAACACACACACACACACACACATGCACATATACAAATACACACATGCACACCTATGCCAAAGAGCCCAGTGTGTGCAACTGATATGAAAGTGCAGTGGTGCAGAGCTCATGATCAGTGTCTCTTTATTATTAATGGAGCATTTACTGTAAATAACACAGGTTGAGGCATGTGTATTATTCATAGTATTAATGTCAATTCTCACCCCACACAGTGTATCCTGCCAACATCATCCTCACGAGATGCAGACACAGAAACACACACAAGTATGCACATGTGTGAGCCAAAATCACACAGATTGGGAATAGATTAACAACCAGATTAGATAATAGCGCTCCTGTGGCATGTTTGTGTGGTCACTGCATTATCGGCTTACCTCCTTTTTGCCACTAGTAAACAGCTGGCACTGGCCTCTTGACAGTTTACTGTGGATATGAATCACTAAACACAATCAATTTCTATCCCTATTCACCAATGTTAAATTGTAACTCTAACCTCAACCTTTAGCTATAACCTTAATCCTGCCACCAATCCGATATACCATTAGCTTTAGCATATTTAGTGCTATTGGCATGTCCTTCCTCTGTGACCATGTCTATTAGCCATGGCCAATAGAGCAGCCATCAGTAATGAAGACACACTACACAGTTCCTAATGGCTTGTGGAAGGGATGTAAACAAGGTCAAAAGTAAAACCAAAACAGCTCATCACAATGAGAAGAAAATGAAAGAAAACCATCATAACTGCCAGACAATAACTTGGCTCACAGCAGCAGTAACAAACAAAGGTATTTGTAAAAGGAAAAGGGGAGCAAGAGGCCTGTTCTAGTGGGAAATCATTTTCCAGGTACGTTATCTACAGTTCAATTTGGCCTGTCCTCTGTTGATGAGAGGCAGACGAACACAGTGAGTGTCTCTCCCAAGCTTTGTGCTGCTCAGTGACCAGGAGGACCCAGTTTTTAAAAAAGTACAACTTGTAAATAGAGGCCAGCTTCTGAGGGACAGAAGCAAGGACAGCCACTCTAACAGAACACACTGACACAGTCACACAACCATGAAGGGACTGACACAGAAGAGTGCCAAACACAGGCTGTGTCCGAATACTTCATACTACATACAGTACTAATAAGAATGGACATTTTGTATTAAAGGCTTAAAGAGCCATTAAAGGACTTTGACACAGTGTCATTTACAATAGGAATAATTGAAGAGATATGTGAGGAGTCTTTGGGGATTAGAACCCATCATGACGTCATCGTTATACGGGGGTAGTCACGCCATAAGCTGGAGGAGTGAAGAAAATAGCTGAAGATTTGGGTGGCTGTGATGTGGAGCAGGACTTCAGATGAGCTCAGTGGAAGGACAGCATGGGCAGCTGGTTCTGATGAAACTGGAGGTGAATGGTGTGGAGGTTGGTCGCATCGATCTGACACTGAAATGACAGCTGACAGCAGCAGAGAAAGGAACAGTTTTAAAGTTTGGCAGCAGCGAGATGATTGGCTCACAGAGGTCGTGGCAAAATATGAGTTGTTGAACTGTAAAGTGAGAACGCCCGCAGTCAGCTGATTGAGTTGGACAGTAAGCACAACAGTAGCCTCCCTAATTTAACTTTTGCTAAGCTTCATTAGTGAGATAAAGGTGTGATACAAATACAAAATGACCAGTGATTTATTTTTAAGTGTGGAGCTGATGGTCCCTAAAATATCAAAACTGCCCCATAATTCTTTGTGCCATCTTGTTCCCTCAGCATGACCTCATGTCAAAGGACATTTTCTGATCAATATGACCGAATTTACATTAAATTTTCATTTCATGAGAAAACATAATTTATGTGGAAAAGCTAAATATAAAAAAGCAACAAAATTCTCTGTTGCAAAGGGTCTCTTACGCTTGTGAAAGTCAAATCATTACATTATGTTCATATGTATTATGGGGCATATTGCGTTCTAGTTCCTGCATATTGCGTTCTAGTTCCTGCATGCACAGTATTCATTAAATACGATAATGTAGAATGTATTTTCAATTCAGACAGCTACAGACACACACAAAGCTAATTTTCAAATACACACACACACACACACACACACACACACACACATTCACTCTATTCACGTGGCCCATCAGTGTGAATATCAATAAACAGAGACACAAGCACCCAATTATCAAGATCTAACTGGCTGCTATATTTAGAAAATGTGAACTGCGAGGAGGAATCTGAATATTTCTGATATCATTTTTTTGCAGTCTGTTAGAAAGGAATCGTCATGCTTCACAGCAGCAACGATGACAAACCAGTATAACAGCCCCTTGTGTTCACGGCTGCACTACCGGAGCAAAATGCTGAGTTACATATCTGTCTCTCATTTGTATTTGTTCGCTCTCTCTCCCCCTCTCTGTGAATATTAATGATATTCAGTTACACGTTAATCCGCCCTGGAT
Source organism: Macquaria ambigua (assembly GCA_008360985.2). Lineage (NCBI taxonomy): Eukaryota > Metazoa > Chordata > Actinopteri > Centrarchiformes > Percichthyidae > Macquaria > Macquaria ambigua. Next base: position 64,204 of record VMKM01002461.1, read on the forward strand.
ATTAATTACAGTCTCCATTAACATTCAATAAATACTTCCCAGGTGGGCTTGCTGCTGAGTGAACTGAGAGCCTTATCAAATATTAGGCCTTTAATTGGCCTTTCACTCCAATGAATGGCTTTTTAATTAGCGTGAAGTTATCATCCCTCCACCAACCACAGGGCCAGGCTGATCAGCACACGCAGATGTGCCAGTTTTGCTGAGTGAGGGCATCTTAATGACCTGAGGTAGGCCACTCGTTGCATAATACTCCATTCCCGTGGCCAAGGGAGGGATAGTGCAATCTGTGGGTAGCAGGCCACAGCCAGACACTAAGTGATTGTCTGGTTATAGCATGGAGATCTATTGTGATGGCAGGGATACAGTTTTTCAGTAAGACAAAGATATGGGTGGATGTGGATGCAGAGAAAAACACAAGAAAACTGCTACAAAGTAGCTAAAGAAGGCTTAGAGCAATACACCTTCACTTTTTATTCCCATTTTTACATCAGTCATTGACCAGTCAGGTCCACTGAGATATGCACATTTTTTTCATTCATGTAATTGCTTAGTTATTCATTCGTTCATTGTCTTTACTGCTCAGTTTCTGGAACATATCCAAGTATGCACTGAGTGCAAAGCAGGGAACCACCCTGGACTGATTTCCAGCACTGAGCAAAGAAAATAGACAGACAAACACTCACTATGACTACAGTCCACTCCACCTGGCCTACATATATCTGCAATGTGGAAGGAAACTTGAACGAACATGTGCAGAACAAGCGAACCCAGAAAGGCCCAGAATATTCTAACAGCAAGACACATCACTGAACAGCTGTGTTCCCCCCTCATTTGGTTATTTTATTCATGAATTGATGCTTCATAGGTGTATTCAAGAGTTTCCTTACCATTGAATAGGTGCCAGCAACCTAAAGTGAGATTAGGACCTGGTTTAAAAAACTTATAACCCAACTAAAGCAACTTCATTGGTTATTTTAGAGGCTTTTCAGACATTCTGAGAAACAATTTCTGGAACAAACAGTTGTGAAAATGCTCCAATTTACAGATATTGAATTTTGTCACAAAATACCAGCAATCAGCGACTTGGTCTAAAAATATCTGCATCAACCATCAAAAATCAATATTGCTCAACCTATAAAGTGAGGACATTGAAAATATGGAGACAATAATGAATAGAATATTCCAATATATTTGATTAGAAATAATATATTATAGTGCTGTTTTTTCCAACTTCAATCCATCTCTTTTTTTCAAGGCTTTCAAGCGAAGCTTTTTCCAATTGAATCAGTAAGGAGACTTCCTCCCGCTGGGGATGTTGGGTGTGATGCAACACTCAAATGTGAATCACTGCCATATCCGGAATACCACCAATTATCATACACACTCATACACCCAGGCACAAGCACACATATTCACACCAATATGCAGTGGAAACATAGCAGGAGAGAGTGACGGCTGTCACAAACACTTAAAATCACAGAGACATAGACACCTCCTCAAAGCTTTGGATGTATGCATGAACACTTTCACACATGCAGCACGCACACACACACACACACACACACACGTAAATCACTCAAAGCCATAAGTCTCTCCCTGTTTCCTAGTGCTTTAATTAGCTCATGTAGAGAAGGATATGTTAAAAAGCATAAGCGAGAAACACACCCAGCATATATCCAGTGGACATCTTTAACACAGTCAGACTTCGTTCTTTTCCAGCACTAATGGGGTTATTAGGATGTAGTACCTGCAACAGAAATGAGTGTCTGCAAGTAATGGTGATAGTTGGGGGGACTGACTGGAAAGAATGAAAGACAATTTGCTCAGTCGTATAATTCTTATGATGGCAAAGAAACTAAAAGCATTGGATTTGATTTTGTCACAAACAGCACTGTTTTCCTGTATTGATCAGATCAATGACGTTCATGGGATTTCTTCAGTTGATGATGAACACTGAGGATAATTTAAGCCTTGAAAACTATTGGTTTTCACTTGATGGAACAAGAGGAAATATAGCTGAAAGCAGTGCACGCAGTTGGTTCAATAACAATTCTTTTCTATTATCTGTATTTCCCTTTTTGCCTGCAAAAGGTTTTTATGACTCCAACATGAAATCTACAAATAAAATGAATACTTGTGTGAACTTTTTCATCGGAGCCCAAAAAATATTACCAATTCAAATAAGTATGTGTATGTAGATGAGTGCTTTATGTGTGTGCAGTGCACATGCACGTGTCTATGTGCAGTATGTAACTGGAAAAACTGAATCTCATTTGTTTTGGTTCTCTGTATCCGACCTCATATCATTAATCATAAGCTAAATAGCATGCAGGTTGCAAGTTCAGCTACAAGTACACACACACACACACACACACACAATAACACAACACTTTTATTTATGTTCCCTCTTTCAAAGTAACCAGCAAGCATAAATAGATAATACAACCTCCAGCACTTGATAGTATTTTGTCATATTTCCAGTACTATCGAGCTTTGAATAGGGGCAGCAGCAGGTAGAAGTGCATTCTCAAAATAGGATGACTGTGTGCAATAAAGTAACTGCAGAGAGATCAGTAGCAAGTGCATCTGCAAACCTCTCACTACCAATCTACGGACATTTCTAAGACCTGCACTGTGATCAACTAGATGCTCATACTTTGCAACTTTAGTGAGACACATGTCCTCCAAAACTGTGGGTAAACTATGTTATGAAAACACATTAGATAATATTAAATAGTTTCAACACACAGGGCACAACCTTCTCACAGATGAGAACGCTTATACTGTAACCTTATGTTCTTAACTAGCATTAAGCGTTTTACATGCATAACAACCATTCACAATATATGCAACGTGGATTTACAGGTTCATGTGTGTGATGCAAACTTGTTAGGAAACCACAGAGAAAGACTGGATTTGGTAAGGATGACTTGTAAAAAATCATGATGTCCCCATTGGCTGAACAGCTCTTTACTAAAATATCTCACAAGAAACAGAACAATCAGCAGTGGGAAGACATTCTGGACAGTTTTTCCCTGTAAGTTTAAACCAGTCCAGTGTTGACATTATTGATCATGTTGCTGTGAATCCACAAGGACCCTAAATGCATTAGCAGATGTTGTTCAGTCAGTGTCACAGTGGGTAACAGTCAGTTGCCCTCGCTTGGATCAAAAGGGTAGGTGTGATGTCCTCAGAAAACATTACAGTTTCAGAGTCAGACCTCAGAAAGTACACAGTCACTCCGGTTCTTACACAGAGGTCACTGAGTTTAGGACAGTCCAGACCAAACCCCAAAGCCAGCCGAGTGTGAGTCCATTTTGCCGCTGGGTTCCTTTCGGGAGCTCAGGAAACCTGGCTCGCCCTCTTTTGCCAGAGGGACCTTGTGTCCTCTCATGTCCAAAAACAGAGACGTTGGGTTGAGGGAGGTCTGAGCTCTTTGGCTGAAATTATACACAAGGAATGCTTAAATGAAGAGCTGAGTGAGGGAGCCAGCTGAAAGCACTCAAATGCTGTTTTAGAATGATAAGAGCTCCCTCTAGAGGTCGACTCACACTGCAGCAGACACACACATCAATTTGCTCTCTCCCCTCTTTCGTTCACTTTGCTCCTTTGTCTTTGACGTGATGATGCAGATTTCCCCGGGTCCAGGGATTTGGCCTGATGAATCCTGTAAAATCCTGTAAACAGGGGTCCCGACACAACACTGACTGGTGATTTCATTGAATTACAGCAAGTATGATGACACGCTGACATCGATTTTCACCTGCCCCTCCCTGAGTCCAGTGACTTCAACTGTGATGATCTCACAGTCTCTTCCTTACCTCACACCCACCAAAATGCACACACACACACACACACACACACACACACACACACACACACACACACACACACACACAAACTCATCCCATTTCTCCAGCAGCTCCTCCGTGGCTTTAATGCAGTCTGAGAACGTGTCTGCTCTGTCAGTCAGACTCACTGTCTTTTCCATTCATTAGACTTAAAGGAAGGAAAATGCCTTTGTGATTGCCATTCTTCAGTATCCTCTCTAAAGTAGTGGTGCTGAGAAGAACACACACGCACACAAACTTAAATTATTTACACTTCTATCAGCATTAATGGACCTGTCGATTACATTACAGGCTCAATCTATAAGTCCTCCGCAAACTGTCTTCTTCGCATGATGAACAACAGCTTCATATATATTTGATCTAGTCTCTTTTTGCAGGAAACTGAAGCTTTCCATCTACAGTATGTGTCCACTCTACTGTGAATAGCTGCTCTCCTTTGCCCTCTCTCTCACTGTATTCCCGGTGTCTGTCTCTTCGGTGGCGTCTCTCTCTTCCTCCCTCTCTCTGTTGTGCTGCCCTGCTCCCATGCTCTTTCCTCCCTCACTCTGGTCTTTCATATATAATGCATGTTAAACAAACAGACATGTCAGAGTCACTCAAATGCATGACTGTCCCCTCGCTGCTGCTCCATCCACCCTGAGAAGGGGGGGTCACGTCTCAAAGGCCCCCGTGTGCAGCCAAGGCCCAGCTGAACTACAGTCAGCTGCAGCAAATACAAACTGTACCTTCTACAGGGGGAAAAAAAAATCAATGTTGTTCTTATACCAGAGTCTATTTATACAGAATCTTCAAGGTGAAACTTATTTCATCACATAAAATCATACTAGTTCTGAGAGTGGATATTTTATGCAGAATCATTTCAAATGTGGCCTCAAGTCTAAGTTTCAAGGAAAGATAACAAAGGAGTTGTGTCTGAAGCTATTTGTAAAGTGGATGCTTATTCAAAAGAGAAAGATTTCCCCACAGCTTGTAAAGGAGTTCTACTATACTCATGTATTGTGGAAGCGCGTACAAAGCAATGTTTGATCCATACAAGTGCAGACCCAACTCCATTTTGTCCCTTGTGAATTAGAGTGCTAAAGACTGCCAGTAAGAGCGATTTCCCCTTGTCTGTTACTTTACATGTAAATCTAATTTATCTGTTATGGCATGGAGGGGATAAGCTGCTGCGCTGGCTTACTCTTGAATTGTATACACACACACACACACACACACACACACACACACACGTCTAAAAAATCCCAATTTTCCAGGTGCAGAGGTCTGTAGAATGGAGCCAGAGCCACTCATAAGGAAACTGCATTATTCTCCATCAGCACTGTGGAGCGTCCGAGCTATTATACCATCCACCACTAGCATGCACACACAAATGGAGTTTACCACTTGACAGAGGGCGCGATGGGGCCTGAAAAGCACAAGGGTATGAGTGGGATCGTGCTTGATCAGCGGCAAAGTAAGTTCATTTTCATATTCCATACAGAATATGCTCCACTTGTGTTGCAGTGATATAATGCGAAATGACAAAGTGCAAATTTCACAGGCGCATTATACAGCATTTGGAGCTGAAAGCTACCCAGAGTGTCAACATGTGTATATTTTCTCAGATCAGTAGATCACTGCATTTCAGCTTTGTGTAAGTCTTCACAACGTATCTTGTCAAGATCAAGTCTGAACATAATGCAAATTTATAGCATAATAAAGTCATTAGAAGTGGTGGATGAACTGTGCATTACTCTCTTATACAGCAGTCTCACCTGGGTGGTAAGAATAAATAATAAGAATAAATGATGGTTCTCTCCACTCTTTCCACCCACTGTAGGCAGAGAGAAAACTGGATTTATTCAGACAGCTAATACACACAGTGACTCAGAGTGTATACTGTGTGTGGATGAAATGGGCTCGAGAGGCTTTTCCTCTCACACAAAGCAAATATCTGTCCAGGAATAAGATATTGATTTGTCATTTCCCAGAGCTGAAGCTGAGAAAACAGGCTAAGCAGGCGCGTGACCGGTGGTCACTGATAATTGTTGTCCTGTAACAATCAGAGGCCTTTTCCCTGAAATGATACACTCAACTCAGATCTACTGTGTATCCTACATCATTCACATTGCCTGGCATGTACCTGTCAATGCACACACATCTAGTAAACACACACACACACTCATCTTCTATTTGGTATTCATGCTGTGAATCTTTTCTGCTCAAACAAAACAATCAAATATTTATTCCATGTTTACAGCATTCCACTTCCACGGTATGAGCAGCAACACATTTCTCGGCGTCGACATGAATGTTTGAGCTTCTTGTTTTGAGGAAGCGTACCCAGGCGGAGAAGCCATTTAGTTCACAGTTTAACAATTTAAATGAGTAACAACAACAGTGAGCGTTTGTCTCCTGGTTACAGGAATCTGAGTTCATTTCAGGGAAACAGCATAAAACAATTATTTTCTTCTCTATTATTCTCCTTTTATATTTTTGTGGGGCAGACAGACAGACAGACAGATAGACAGATAGACAGATAGATAGATAGATAGATAGATAGATAGATAGATAGATAGATAGATAGATAGATAGATAGATAGATAGATAGATAGATAGATAGACAGACAGATATTATTGCTCAGAAGTGGTATGTAA
>VMKM01002462.1:0-70686 GCA_008360985.2 Macquaria ambigua
ACAAAGGACTTGTCTCTGTACTTGTCTTATTAGATCTTAGTGCCGCATTTGATACCATTGACCATCACATTCTATTACAGAGACTAGAACATTTAATTGGCATTAAAGGCACCGCACTAAGCTGGTTTAAGTCCTATTTATCAGATCGGTGTCGGTTTGTACATGTTAACGATGACTCCTTCATACATGCCAAAGTTAGTCACGGAGTTCCACAAGGTTCTGTGTTTGGACCAATTCTATTCACCTTATATATGCTTCCTTTAGGCAATATTATTAGGAAACACTCCATAAACTTTCATTGTTATGCAGATGATACCCAATTATATTTATCGATCAAGCCAGATGAAACCAATCAATTAGCTAAACTTCAAGCATGCCTTAAGGACATAAAAACCTGGATGACCTGTAATTTTCTGAAACTCAGACAAAACTGAAGTTATTGTACTTGGCCCCGAACACCTTCGAAACACATTATCTAAAGATATATAGTTTCTCTAGATGGCATTGCCCTGGCCTCCAGTGACACCGTAAGGAATCTTGGAGTTATCTTTGATCAGGATATGTCCTTTAACTCCCACATAAAACAAACTTCAAGGACTGCCTTTTTTTCACTTAGGTAACATTGCAAAAATCAGGCACATCCTGTCTCAAAAAGATGCAGAAAAACTAGTCCATGCATTTGTTACGTCTAGGCTGGATTATTGCAACTCTATTATCAGGCTGCCCCAATAAGTCCCTTAAGACTCTCCAGCTGATCCAGAATGCTGCGGCACGTTTACTGACAAGAACCAGGAAAAGAGATCATATTTCTCCAATACTAGCTTCTCTACACTGGCTCCCTGTAAAATCCAGAATAGAACTTAAAATCCTTCTCCTCACCTTCAAAGCCCTTAATGGTCAGGCACCATCATATCTTAAAGAGCTCATAGTACCCTATTACCCCACTAGAGCACTGCGCTCCCAGAATGCAGGGTTCCTTGTGGTTCCTAGAGTCTCTAAAAGTAGAATGGGAGCCAGAGCCTTCAGCCATCAAGCTCCTCTCCTGTGGAACCAGATCCCAGTTTGTGTACGGGAGGCGGACAACCTCCTCACATTTAAGAGTAGGCTTAAGACTTTCCTCTTTGATAAAGCTTATAGTAGGGCTGACTCAGGTGAGCCCTGAGCCACCCCTTAGTTATGCTGCTATAGGCCTAGACTGCCGGGAGACTTCCTATGATGCACTGAGCTCCTCTCTCCTCCTCTTCCTCTCCATCTGTATGCCCTCATATCCATCAATGCTTGTTACTAATTCAACTTCTTCCCGTAGTTGTGTGCTTTCTCTCCTCTTTCTCTCTCTCTCCTTCTGTTGCTTTCTGCAGGTGTTTCTGCCTCCGGAGGTGTAGAGTCTGGATCTATGGTTGCACCTGCTGCCCCCGTGCTCCTGCTCTGCACCCACTGCTGCTATTGCTGTTATTGTTCTTATTATTAGTATTGCTATTATAATGTTGCTCTTAGTATTATTTCTGTTGGTGTTATCATCAATACCATTACCACAACTATAGCTTTGCATCTGTGTGGAACTGTATTGTGCTGCTGTATGTTCTCTTTCCTCCTGCTCTCTCTCTCCCGCTCCCCCCTTCAACCCAAGCGGTCGAGGCAGATGACCGCCCACCCAGAGCCTGGTTCTGCTCGAGGTTTCTACCTGTTAAAAGGGAGTTTTTCCTTGCCACTGTCGGCTAGTGCTTGCTCATGGTGGGAATTGTTGGGTCTCTGTAAATATAAAGAGTCGGTCTAGACCTGCTCTACTCGAAAAAGTGCCCTGAGATAACTTTGTTATGATATGGCGCTATATAAATAAAACTGAATTGAATTACCGAACATTGTCCCCCAAGGTCCCAGTTTGTCATTCAACCATTGATTGAAACTCTGTCCTGCAGAATCAGAGGAACCAAAGGCATCTCTAATTTTCTCTAGAGCTGTAATTACACTTGTAATATTGTCAGAATTGTCTGGAATCAGTGTCATACAGGCTTCTCCTGTGAGATTCAAAGTTATATAGTCCTCCTGTTTTTGCCATCAGATAATCTAGAGCCATTTTATGTTTCAGCAGGGTTAGTCTATGTGATTTGTCATTTTCACCCAGATATTGGATCCCTTTAATGGTCTCATTAGCAAATGCAGACGTAGTATAGATTAGGTTATCAATGTGGTCAGCTAAGAAGGTTACACCATACCATGGCAGAATGCCTATACCCCATTTCTCACCTAGGGAAATTCTCCAGTGTCTGGAGTGTCTCTTGGTTATGTCCCAAAGATGCTCTTAGACTAGGAAAGTCCATCCCTCTGTCCATCGGCCTTCCCATAAGGTGGGTGCAGTGTGTTCTCAAATCAGTTGTCAGATGTTCTGACATCTGCTGCATGGTGTGATTTACAAGTTTGTGCCATTATCACAAGGTAGTTTCCTCTGTATTCCCCATCTGGGAATAATCTCCCTCAGTTGCACTTTTGCTACTGCTGCTGCATCTGCTTTTTCTGTGGGAAAAACCTCAAACCATTTAGAGAACATATATATCAACAATCACCAAACAATATTTCTTTCCTTTACATGGAGATAGTTCAATGAAATCCATCCACTACACCTGTTTCAGTGATGACAGCATAACCAGAAAGGTATTGGGTGTCTGAGGGTCTCATCGCTGAGTCATCACAAAAGAAATTAGAATAGGGGTTTGCATCAAGTCTGGCCTAAGTGATGGAACTGTATCAGCCATAGACTGTATATAAAGATGGAGAGGTGACAGCTCCCCAAAAGTGAAGCCAAAACATCTCTATCGCCCACTGGTGGCTGGTTGCAGTATAGGTCATAAACCCCGCCTTCTCCATGTTAGTAGACGGGACATGGGCCAAACTGAAAAGTCAAAGTACACGTCAAATACATTTTTCCCAAAAATGGGTTCTGTAATTTTAGGTAGTTCTTATCACGTTGATGTTTGTTCAAGTGTTCGTTTTTCTGATAAGTTTGTTTTTAATAAGTTATTTGATGCTATAAAAACAGGGTGTCACGTCATGATTGACAACTATGAGTGTGCTTGCTATTGGCTCAGGCGGCTGTATAGGCGGGAACTCGATACCGCGCACTACTGCGCAGACTCTGGCTCCAAATGACGTCACCAGCGCAAGATGGCAGCTCCCGTATCCGGGGTATTTTGGATTCATTTTCAACAATGGGAGGAAGTGGAGACGCATCGTCCATCTTTATATACAGTCTATGGTATCAACCAATGTTTCATACTTATGTATAATTAGCTCATCATCTATATAAACCAGTGGAAGCAATGCAGCTGAGTTTAAAGGCGGGGCTCCATTAACCGAGATGTTAGAGCATTGTAGCCTGACCTGGAGCAGTTGTGTTGGGTGGCAGAAAGCCAGCAGTAGCACAAGTCCATAACAGTAGAGTCTGATTTCCCAGTTAGGATAGCCGTAGCTGCAACAGTTCACAAACAGGATGGCATCCCCTGCATTACAGGAGGCAGCTTAGAAGAATTGAAAGACATCGAGCCATAATGAGAGCCATGTCTCTGAACCAAGATGAAGCGGTTTGTCTCAGTGGGATTGAGAAGGCTGAACACAAATCCACTAAATTTAGAATTGGGAGGCAATGAGGCCTAAATGGAATTAACATCACATACAACAGGTGTAGCTGCAAGAACAATTGAATTTACTGCTTTAAGATCTTGCACAAGCATCATTCTTCAGGTCTGTTGGGTTTTGGGATATAAATGTATTACTGGCTAGTGGCAGGTGTCAGAACACCTTCTTCTAGATAATCAATGACAGGTTTCATGCTTTTAATTGCTTCTTGAGGTAGATGTTGCTTAATGCATGGCAGAACTACATTTGGTTTCAACGTCACTTTATGTGTAGGAGCTAAAGTTACAAACTCAACATTGTTTTTATGCAAAGCCCATAATGATGCTGGTACTTTTACCCAACTCTAAGGGAAGCAACAATTGCAATTTAGGAGCAGGTGAACATTTTTCAAATGAAGTGTGAATTGGTTCTGAAGAACGCAGAACTAACAATCAGGTGTGTGAAAAACCCAAAAGAGTAGTAAGGGATGTGTGTTACTGTCAGTGTTGAGCAAGTGACTTTCAAAAAGGTATTACATATTACTAGTTACTTTCATTTGAAAGTAATACATTACTTTACATTATTACTGTATGTACAGTAATGCATTACTGATTACACTACTTTGGCATAACTTTCACCAAAATAACCACAGAAGTACAACTAGGCATTATGAAATGGAAGAGGTTAATATTGTATAACAGGTAATAAAAGCACAGAAGCTCAAGTTTATTGCAGTTCATTACAAATCCAGTGGTTGGCGATATTGTATAGCCTAATGAAGGCTTAAAATAATCTGCTTATATCTACAAGTGTTATGATAATAATTAAATAGTCTAGACCTTAAATAAACAAATAGCCTTGGACACTGGGATGGGCAGGTAGACAAAAGATCAAAGTCTGATTGTCATGGTGGGAAGGCCGGCAGCAAAGAAAGTACCCAATTGCAGATAAACAGGCAGACTGGTGCAGTTCAGTGATTTATTTGTACTCAATAGCTTACATGCAGGTACAGGTAGGCAGACAGGCAGGCAGGTAGACAGGCAACAGGTAACAGGCAGATCCAGGTCCAGGTGACTGACACTCAAGGGAACATACAAAGGCATAACAGTAACAAACTCATGACAACCTGGACACAAGGAAACCAGGATGAACCGACAACAGAACAAAGAAAGTGGACCGGTATATGAAGGGAGGCTGATGAGGGAATGAGGTGCAGGTGATGAGGTGGGCGAGGAAGTCCAGGTAACTGCAGAGCAGACGAGGGAAGTGTGTAGTTGGGTGGGGCAGTCAGGTGATGGGGAAAGGTGGGAAAGTCTGAGGGCATCTGGTGGACTAGTAAAGAATAGCACTGGGAAAACATAAATGTGGCTGGTGAGGAGGGACAGGGAGACACACTCTGAAACTGATAAATTATGAGTCTGACTGCAGTCTACGCACTGGAAGAAGTGACGCGGTGTGGATGAATTTTTTTTTTTTTAAAGTAAACACTTAATTTCAGGTGGTAACACGTCACTGGACGTAGTAAATGTAATAATATTGCCAAAATCCTATTAGTAACACGTTATATTACTTTGTTACTGCTAAAAATAATATATTACTTTAACGAGTTGCCCCCAACACTGGTTGCTAATAAGTCAAATCTGTAACTATAACCAAAGCATTGTCAAGCTGCCCTGTGGAGTTTTTTGGTAAAGAAAGTTGTGAACACTGTGTTTCTCACCAAAACATACATCATTGAGGTCTAATAAACATGCTAAATGCATTTCTGTCCGTATAAAAGATTTACAATGTTGATTTTTGGAAGAATTTAAAACCTACATTGTTTATCTTCATATTTGCTAGCTAGCAGTCTTCTTCTTGACCCTGACAAAACAGAAATTCTTTTAATTGGACCTGATAACTTTGCCACTGCAGCTGATCAGTTTATTGGTCCATTTAAGTCAAATATCAAATCTACCGCTAGGAATCTTGGTATCATCTTTGACCAGTATATGACTTTTGACCATCATGTTACTAAGCCTGTTCAGTCCTGCTTTCTTCAGCTAAGAAATATCTCAAAAATCAGACCTATCTTATCTTCTAAGGATCTTGAACTGTTAATTCATACTTTTATTTTCTCCCGTTTAGACTATTGTAATTCCCTCTACACGTGCCTCAGTCAAGCTGCTTTAAATCACTTACAACTGGTTCAAAATGCAGCTGCCAGACTATTAACCAGAACCAGCCATCAGTCCCACATCACCCCTGTTCTTGCATCCCTCCACTGGCTTCTTGTAAAATTCAGAATAAACTACAAGATCCTGTTGATTACATATAAGGCACTACACGACCTCGCCCCTAGATACATTTCAGATCTCCTCGTTCCTCGCTCCACTTCCCGGCCACTCCGATCTTCAAATCTCGGCCTTTTATCCATCCTCAACTGCAAAACAAAAGATGATAGCACCTTTGCAGTCTTAGCCCCAACCCTCTGGAATCATCTTCCCCAGTCAGTCAGATATGCTGAATCTTTGCACAGTTTTAAGCGGCTTCTAAAAAACCATCTTTATAGGCAAGCCTTTTTATAAATCTCCCCCTCTTTTTTTTGTGCTGTGTTTTTATTGCAATTTACTTTTCCTTTATGTATTTATTCATTTTGATTTTTCGTATGTGTGTGTGTGTGAAGCACTTTGTAACTATGTGTTTTAAAAAGTGCTATATAAATAAAGCTTTACTGACTTACTTACTTCTTCACTGGATTTGTTTGTGCATTGCTACATTTCTCAGCACATTACTGCCACCAACTGTGTGAAAACATCGGCAGGACTGTGTATTGCATCACCTGCGTGCATGCAAGCGTGCACTGGCATCCTCTTGTGTATGCTCAAGATACTGATAAAACAGGGACCAAAACAGATTGCCATTGGGATTTTCATTGGCATTGTCATTGGGATTTTAACTGGCATTGTCATTGGGATCGCCATTAGGATTTTCATTGGGATTTCAATTGGGATTGCCAATAAGATTGCCATTGAGTTTGCCATTGGGATTGTCATCTGCACTGGGATCACCATTGGGATTGGTGACATTACTGCCATCCTGGTTTTTGGTTTGTTCTGGCAGCTCATGATTTCAAATAGCTGTAGCACTTTTTACAGTTTTTTTTCTCTTTCTTTTGCAATTTTTCTTAGCTCCTCTTTCAAACGGCAACTCACCTCCTCTGACAGAAGGTCTTCATAAACCCTGTAGTCCGGAGGGCACAACAGGTCCAGCTGCGACACAGAGCTCCTTTCCCACATATTCCGTCTGATAATTAGGCTTTAAGACATTCAAAGAAGTTCCAAAGCAAAAAAAAATCCACAGATTACAGCAAAACCACAGTCCTAGAAAAGAAACAAAGGTACACTTTAAGACTTATTTAAATATTTAATGGAATGTACTACTGCTTTTATTGAGTTTATTGCTTTTATTTACAGACATAGAGCTGACTTATGTAAAAGGTTAACAGTATCATTGAGTACCATTACTCCCTTATCAGTGGTCCCTTATCATGGTTTCAATTCAATTCAGATTTATTTATATAGCACCAAATCATAACAAAGTTATCTCAGGTCACCTTTTCATATAGAGCAGGTCTAGACCGACTCTTTATATTTACAGACCCAACAATTCCCACCATGAGCAAGTACTAGGCGACAGTGGCAAGGAACAGAACCAGGAGCAGAACCAGAACCAGAACCAGGCTCTGGGTGGGCGGTCATCTGCCTCGACTGGTTGGGTTGAGAGACAAAAAGAGAGGGAGATAGAGAGAGAGAGAGAGAGAGAGAGCAAGCAAGAGCATGAGGAAAGAGAACATACAGTAGTACAGTGCAGTACATTTCTACATACAGATGTAAAGTAATACTAGTGGTAATGGTATTGATGCTAACATTAATAAAAATAATACTAATAGTAACATAATAATAGTAATACTAATATTAAGAGCAATAACAACAATAGCAGCAGCGGCTGTTGAGCAGGAACACGGGGGCAGCAGTTGGCCTGCAACCATAGATCCAGACTCTACAGCTCTGGAGGCAGAAACACCTGCAGAAAGCAACAGAAGGAGAGAGAGAGAGAGAGGAGAGAAAGCACACAACTACGGGAAGAAGTTGAGTTAGTAACAAGCATTAATGGGATAAGAGTGCGTACAGATGGAGAGGGAGAGGAGGAGAGAGGAGAGAGGAGCTCAGTGCATCATAGGAAGTCTCCCGGTAGTCTAGGCCTATATCAGCATAACTAAGGGGTGGCTCAGGGCTCACCTGAAACTAACACAAACTGGGAGCTGGTTCCACAGGAGAGGAGCTTGATAGCTGAAGGCTCTGGCTCCCATTCTACTTTTAGAGACTCTAGGAACCACAAGGAACTCTGCATTCTGGGAGCGCAGTGCTCTAGTGGGGTAATAGGGTACTATGAGCTCTTTAAGATATGATGGTGCCTGACCATTAAAGGCTTTGAAGGTGAGGAGAAGGATTTTAAATTCTATTCTGGATTTTACAGGGAGCCAGTGTAGAGAAGCTAGTATTGGAGAAATATGATCTCTTTTCCTGGTTCTTGTCAGTAAACGTGCGCAGCATTCTGGATCAGCTGGAGAGTCTTAAGGGACTTATTGGGGCAGCCTGATAATAGAGAGTTGCAATAATCCAGCCTAGACGTAACAAATGCATGGACTAGTTTTTCTGCATCTTTTTGAGACAGGATGTGCCTGATTTTTGCAATGTTACGTAAGTGAAAAAAGGCAGTCCTTGATGTTTGTTTTATGTGGGAGTTAAAGGACATATCCTGATCAAAGATAACTCCAAGATTCCTTACGGTGGAGCTGGAGGCCAGGGCAATGCCATCTAGAGCAACTATATCTTTAGATAATGTGTTTTGAAGTACAATAACTTCAGTTTTGTCTGAGTTTAACATCAAAAAATTGCAGGTCATCCAGGTTTTTATGTCCTTAAGGCATGCTTGAAGTTTAGCTAATTGATTGGTTTCATCTGGCTTGATCGATAAATATAATTGGGTATCATCTGCATAACAATGAACATGAACAGGAGTGCTTCCTAATAATATTGCCTAAAGGAAGCATATATAAGAGAATTATATAAATAGAATTGGTCCAAGCACAGAACCTTGTGGAACTTTTTTACTAACTTAGTTAGGTTTGCATGTAGAATCTTAAACTACTAAGTGACAGGTAACTACAGCCACCAAATAACTAAAAAATGATACTATTTCACTGTAAGATGTAGTTGTGTAAAAGCATCATGTCTCACAAAATGGAAATCCTTAAGTAAAGTACCAGTGTAACATTATAATCTAAATTACATTATTTTAGTAAATGTTACTTGTCTTCTTTTCACCTGTGCTTTTAAAGCCATAATATGCATTTATAAGACAGTAGAATTGGGCCCTTTGAAATATACTTAATTTTTCTTGTCTTATTTTTGAAGATACCAAATAGTTGAAACTATGGTTGATCTTTCATGAACAATGTAAAGCTGTACATGAAGATTTACAATAAAAGGCAATGGCGACTTTAAAGATAATATATAGTTACTACTTTTTCTTGTAATATTATGACCCTTTCTCGTTAACACTTGGTTTTACCTCAAAATATTATGACTTTTTTCTATTGACATTGTGACTTTATTTCATAAAATATTGATATTAAGATTTTTTTCCTCAAAATTAGAACTGTTTTCACATAAGCTTACGGGTTTTTTCTCAAAATATTACAAGTAATCTTTTGAAATTGCAGATATTTTTTTCTTAGCTGCCACAAAAGTAAGGTTTGCAGCAGCAGTTACATGTCTAAACCAAAAGAGGCCTTTTAACTCAGTTTTAACCCTCAAAATGTTAGTAAGAGTTTTTATCTGCGTTGCTGACATAATTTACAGTACTAATAGAATTCTCCATATACAGTGTGAAGAATTGTGATAACAAAACATTTTTGTTTTTGATTACTAATGTATTAATAATAATAATGCATAATGCAAATATATAGAGATATGATGGTATAGTTTCTATAGCAACCCATTTTACAATCACAATTCTGAACATTTAGCTTATTTGATTGCTGCGTGTTGTCACTTATAAGTGACGCATTCTTATGATTGGTTTTGATGAGTGTCTCCTTGAAGGTCAGCATTTCCTTGCAAGGAATTCTAGTCTGGGAGGTTTTGAGGTTTGTCAGCGAGCAGAAGTACCAGTCTCCATAAAAAATGTAAAAAAAAAAACAGTGGACACCAAAACAGCGCTCAAATACAAATACTGGATCAAAAATGTCACAATAAAGCTGTAGAAATTGTTGCAACAATTATAGCAGCAGCAAAATGAGGTGAGGATCAAAGGAGGGGCAGCCAGGAACACTGCATCATTTAGATGTACACCTTGTCTGCAGGAGCAAAAACATTTATATCAAAATAAATCATTGAATAAACAGTTTATGAGCAGGAACATCACGAGGTATACCAAGCTGGCTGAAAGGGCTGAAATATATCAAGTAAAAACATCTTGTTTTCTAAGGGATGATGTTGCAACACAGTTGAATTATACTGATAAATTTATGTTTGTCCTCTAAGTGCAAAAGGATCAAACATTAGCGTGGGAAATGCTCTGTCCACCAGTTGAGGGAAAATGTGTCAGCCACAAGTGTTATGGTTAGGGTTGCTCCCCTGTTCCCTTTGTTTTGCCTCCTGTTTTCCCTGCGTGTCTGTCTGTGTGTGTGTCTGTCTGTGTGTGTGTGTCTACACCTGGGCGTGGCCACCTGTCTCCTGCTGGTTCCTGGCGCAGCTGAGGCTCATCAACAATCACCTTCACAGTCCTGAAATACCTGGCGCAGCTCCTCATTCTTCATCAGATTGTCCGTTCACCTGTGCGGTAACTTTGACTCACTTCTGAGACTAGTTAAGCTCTTGCTACAGCTAATCCTCTGCCTAACTTCAGTTTCTTCTCCGCTTCAGACCCGCTCCAGTCCGGTATCAGTTTCCAGCCTCAGCCTGCCCTGCCAACCCAGCCTGCTCTGCCTGCCTCCTGCTCTGCCTGCCGTCGTTACTACAGCTGCTGGAAGTCTCGGCTCTCCTCCTGCCTCTGCCCGCCCAGTCACCATTGTTAAATAAACTAGTGAAACTAGTGTTCACTATAGATCTGGCTGTGTGCTTGTTCTGCTTCCTGGGATCCGTTTGAACTGAAACATAACAGAACAATCTGACCAAGACATGGATCCCGCAGAACCACAGAGCCAGAGCAGGGATTACTAACAAGCCATAGTCAGTCAAGGAGCTATACTGGGCCAACACGAGCAGCTTCTTTGAACGCTTCTGGACCAAAACCAGGTCATGGTAACCCAGATTTCTCAGTTATCCAGTCAGGTTTCTGAATTATCGTCTCAACTTACCGCTTCAGCAGCTCAGGTCTCCTCGCCGGGTCCCGCCAGGCTTACATCTCCTCCGCGGCCGTCATCTACAGCACCGGTGACTGAGGCGGCGATCGGGGTCCCGGAAACAAATCCCGAACCCTTCTCCGGTGAGTTGGATGAATGTCGGGGGTTCCTACTCCAGTGCTCGCTGGTTTTTGGCCAACGACCCCTCGCCTATTCTTCAGATCAAGCTAAAGTACATTATGTGTTGGGATTGCTACGGGGAAGGGCCTTGAAGTGGGCTGAGGCGTTGATTCACCGTAACGCGGATGCCACCTACAGGTATGAGGAATTCATTTCTAGATTTCAGTCAGTTTTTGACCACCCCGACCATTTTGGGAATGCATCTAAACGGTTGTTAACGCTTCGACAGGGGTCTCGAAGCGTTGCTGACTATTCTGTGGATTTCTGGACCCTAGCTGAGGACTCTCAATGGAATGACGAGGCGCTCCGGGGCGTATTCGTCGGAGGATTAAGTGAGCAGGTGAAAGATGAATTAACGTCTCGGGATGAACCGTCTAATTTGGATTCCCTTGTCTCCCTCGCCATTAGGCTGGATAACCGCCTCCGCGAGCGACGTAAGGAGAAGCTAAGCCGGCCTCAGGTTTCCGCTGCCCTGCGGGTGTCTTCAGCAGCGGCTGGGGCATTGGATTTTCCAGGGATCGGTGGTCAGGGGTCCTCTCTCCGCTCCGCGGAGGAGGAACCAATGCAATTGGACCGTGCGCATCTCTCGCCTGAGGAACTGCTCCGAAGAAGAAAGGTGGGTGAGTGTCTTTATTGTGGACAACTTGGTCACGTCATTTCAGCATGCCCAGTTCGGCCAAAAGACCGTTTCCTACACCTATTTCCCCTAGCTCTAGGTTACAAGTCCACGCTATGCTTTGTTTCAATGATCTCTCGCTGCCTCTTTGGGCTTTAATTGACTCTGGTGCGGAGGATACTTTTTTGGACAGAACTAGCCGTACAGGCAGGCGTTTCCCTCGAGCAGCTGGCTAATCCTCTACAGGCGTACGCCCTGGATGGTCGGAGAATCGCTCAGGTCACTGAACGCACCACCCGTCTAACCTTCATTCTTTCTGGGAATCATAGGGAACAACTTCGTTTCAAAATCATCACCACTACTAAGACTCCTCTGTTTTGGGTTTTCCTTGGTTGACACTACATAATCCCCAGATTGACTGGTCAGCTGGCAAGATTGTGGGCTGGAGCACCTATTGCCATGCGGCTTGTTTGCAGTCCGCCGTATCCCCAGTAGAGGGCACCAAAGCTCCTTCTAGAGCAGAGCCCCTTGATTTGACTCTGGTGCCACAGGTTTACCATGATATCGCGGAGGTGTTTAGCAAGGAGAGGGCTCTGTCTCTACCACCTCACAGGCCTTATGATTGCGCCATCGACCTCCTTCCTGGTGCTCCTCTACCTACCAGCAGACTGTACAACCTATCTCGTCCTGAGAGTGAGGCTATGGAGACGTACATCCGGGATTCTGTGGCTGCGGGGATCATTCGCCCCTCGTCGTCCCCTGTAGGTGCTGGGTTTTTTTTGACTAAAAGATAAAAACGCTACGCCCATGTATTGATTTTCGTGGACTTGACAACATCACTGAAGAATGAATATCCATTACCACTAATCAGCTCTGTTTTTGGGTCCCTACAGGGAGCTACCATCTCCTCAAAGCTTGACCTACGCAACGCCTATCACCTTGTCCGTGTCCGGGAGGGGGATGAGTGGAAGACGGCGTTTAACACACCTGTGGGGCACTTTGAGTATTTGGTGATGCCTTTTGGGTTGACCAATGCCCCGCCGTCTTCCAGGCCTTGGTGAACGACGTGCTGAGAGACTTTTTGAATCGTTTTGTGTTTGTCTACCTGGATGACATTTTGATGTTCTCCAGGTCCCTCTCGGAGCACATCTCCCATGTTCGTCAGGTTCTCCAGCAGCTTCTGGAGAACCGGTTGTTCGTCAAGGCTGCCTCCATGAGCTTCCTTGGATACATCATTGGACAGGGGCGGGTGGAGGCAGATCCCATGAAGGTCAAGGCGGTGACCAACTGGCCACAACCCACCACACGTAAGGAGCTTCAGAGGTTCTTGGGTTTTGCAAATTTTTACCGTCGCTTCATCAGGAACTTCAGTCGAGTTGCTTCCCCATTGACCAAGCTAACTTCCACAAAGACTTTTTTCAGTGGACAGGAGGCAGGCAAGGCCTTTATGGAACTCAAAGGATTGTTCGCCACTGCTCCTGTGTTAAGCCAGCCAGATACTTCTCATCAGTTCGTGGTGGAGGTGGATGCGTCAGAGACTGGGGTAGGAGCAGTTCTGTCTCAACGATCAGTTCCAGATAATCGGTTGCATCCTTGTGCCTTCTTCTCCCGCAGACTAACACCAGCTGAACGGAACTATGATGTTGGAGACAGCGAGCTCCTAGCTGTCAAGCTGGCATGGGAAGAATGGAGGCACTGGCTGGAGGGTTCTGAACTTCCGTTTGTGGTATGGACAGACCACAAAAATCTACAGTACATCCAAACCGCCAAGCGACTAAACTCCCGCCAGGCTCGCTGGGCCTCTTTCTTCTGCCGCTTCAACTTCACCCTCACCTACCGCCCTGGTTCTTGTAACATTAAGCCTGATGCCTTATCCCGCTTGCATTCCTCGGAGGAAGATGCATCCAGTCCAGATACCATCCTCCCTTCCTCCCATATAGTAGCTGCCGTCTTTTGGGAGATCGAGTCCCTGGTTAGGGAGGCCCAGCAACTCCACCCTCCCCCGGGTAATGCACCTCCTAACCGCCTGTTTGTGCCTGACTCAGTCCGTTCGCAGGTGTTACAGTGGGTACATACGTCCCAGTTCACCTGCCACCCAGGAATGACCCGCACTCTGTCCCTCCTGAAGCAGCATTTCTGGTGGTCTACGATGGAGGTCGACACCCGCTCCTTCATGGCAGCTTGCACCATCCGCGCCCGCAGTAAGGCCTCCCATCAGCCTCCTGCCGGGATGCTCCAGCCTCTTCCGGTTCCCAGTCGTCCTTGGTCCCACATCGCCTTGGATTTCATTACCGGCCTACCACCATCGCAAGGTAACGCAGTCATACTCACCATAATCGACAGTTTCTCTAAGGCAGTTCATCTAGTGGTGCTCCCTAAACTTCCCTCTGCCAAGGAGACAGCAGACCTGCTTACCAATCATGTGTTCTGCCTTCATGGGATCCCGGTGGACATAGTGTCTGATCGTGGTCCCCAGTTTATCTCGCAGGTATGGAGGTCCTTCTGTCAGGGGTTGGGAGCATCGGTGAGCCTCTCTTCTGGTTTTCATCCTCAGACTAACGGGCAGACAGAGAGAGCGAACCAGGAGGTGGAGGCCGCTCTCCGGTGTGTCGCCGCTTCGCCACCCCAGTTCTTGGAGCTCCCATCTGGTGTGGATTGAGTACGCACACAACTCCCTGGTCTGCACCGCGACAGGGCTGTCTCCTTTTGAGGTCTCCCTGGGTTACCAACCTCCCTTGTTTCCCTCCCAGGAGCAGGAGTTGGCGGTGCCATCCGTGCAGTCCCATCTCCGGCGCTGTAACAAGGTCTGGAAGGATACCCGGGCCGCCCTTCTTCGCTCCGTGGAGGTCAATAAGCACCGGGCTGACCTCCGCAGATCTACGGCTCCGACTTATGTCCCAGGTCAGCAAGTGTGGTTGGCTTCCAAGAACATTCCCTTGAGGGGGGAGTCTAGGAAGCTCTCCCCCCGGTACATTGGTCCTTTTACTGTGGACCGCGTGATTAGCCCTGCAGCTGTGAGGCTGAAGCTCCCCAGGTCCATGAGGATTCACCCCACGTTCCACGTCTCTCAGCTGAAAGCGGTGTCCTCCAGTCCGCTCTGCCCTCCGCCCGCTCCCCCTCCGCCCGCCCGGCTTGTGGACGATCACCCTGTCTTTGATGTTCGGCGTCTCCTGGATGTCCGTCGCCGTGGGTTACAGTACTTGGTGGACTGGGAGGGGTACGGTCCAGAGGAGAGGTCTTGGGTGCCTCGGTCATTCATTGTCGACCCTCAACTTGTCCGGGACTTTCATTGGGCCCACCCGGACAAGCCTGGTGGGTCGCCGGGGGGTACTGTTATGGTTAGGGTTGCTCCCCTGTTCCCTTTGTTTTGCCTCCTGTTTTCCCTGCCTGCCTGTGTGTCTGTCTGTCTGTGTGTGTGTGTCTACACCTGGGCGTGGCCACCTGTCTCCTGCTGGTTCCTGGCGCAGCTGAGGCTCATCAGCAATCACCTTCAGCCTTGAAATACCTGGCGCAGCTCCTCATTCTTCGTCAGATTGTCCGTTCACCTGTGCGGTAACTTTGACTCACCCCTGAGACTAGTTAAACTCTTGCCACTGCTAATCCTCTGCCTAACTTCAGTTTCTTCTCCGCTTCAGACCCGCTCCAGTCCGGTATCAGTTTCCAGCCTCAGCCTGCCCTGCCAACCCAGCCTGCTCTGCCTGCCGTCATTACTACAGCCGCTGGAAGTCTCGGCTCTCCTCCTGCCTCTGCCCGCCCAGTCACCATTGTTGAATAAACTAGTGTTCACTATAGATCTGGCTGTGTGCGTGTTCTGCTTCCTGGGATCCATTTGAACTGAAACATAACAACAAGAGCAAACAGGAAATCTTCTGCTGCATTTACCTTGTCTGAACAGCATGCTCAGTAGTTTACCACAATGTGCCAGCCCTTACTTTCAACAGTGATGGTACAGTATGCTTTCACTTCTCATTTCCACAGTTAATTTGATTTTTAAAGTCTCTGCATCTTTCAGAAAAGACATGTCCTGTAGCATTGAGCATGATCATGTTGTACCTGTAATCTCATCTTTTTTTTTAATTTCAAGATCTTGGAATATTGCCTTGTTTTGGTGGTGGAAATTTAGGAAAACATGTAATGTGTACATGAAACATTTAGGAGGGTATTAGCAATTACTTGTTAACATCATCTTTCTCCCTCTTCTTACATTTTTGGTGCAGTGTGTATTGCTGCCCTCCACTGTCAGTGTTATAACTTGCATGTTATTTCTTCCTTAAATGTCACCCATTGTAGCAGAAAGTCTTAGACAAGACAATATTTTCTTTTTTTTTCTAAGTCTCAAAATTTTCAGCACAATCTCAAGTTAGTAATCATGACTTGATCTCAATACTAGTGACAGCTAAATGGTAATGTCAGCAAGCTAACAATATCAATGCTAACATGCTGCACATGTTTAGCAGGTATAATGTTTACCATGTTCAACATCTTAGTTTAAAGTGTTAGCATGCTAACAGCTGAGGCTAATGGGAATGTCATTAGTTTTGCAGGTAAAATTAAGACCTGATTTTGGCACTAGATCAAAAGTCAGGGGTTGACAAAGATTATTACAATTCATCCTGAGGGGAACATGAATGTATGCACCACATTTCATGGCAATCCATTCAGTAGTTGTATAGGCATTTCAAAACCACGAATGTCAACCTCATAGGGGTGCAAGAGGAAAAGTCAGGGATCACCAAAGTCATAAAGATACATC
The DNA here is from genome assembly GCA_008360985.2 of Macquaria ambigua. Taxonomy (NCBI): domain Eukaryota; kingdom Metazoa; phylum Chordata; class Actinopteri; order Centrarchiformes; family Percichthyidae; genus Macquaria; species Macquaria ambigua. The sequence continues at coordinate 16,549 of VMKM01002462.1, forward strand.
GTCTGGGAACCATGAATGTCAAAAAAAAAATTCAGGGCAATCCAGCCAACAGTTGAGATATTTCAGTCTGGACCAAAGTGGTGGACCGACATCAGACTGACATTGCCATCCAGTGAGCCACTAACAAGATTTACAAATATGTATGATAATTTGTGATGTTCACAAATGTGTCTTATACAGAATTACCACCCAACATGAATCAATGAAAACAACTTCATGCATGTCATTGGTATTGAGACGAGTTTCTCTCCATACAAAAGCAGCCCATTGTCCCAGTCCGAGTAATTCTGCCTCCTGTCATTAGTCTCACCAGTTTACACATATGTACTGTATATACAGTACATACAGAGTTAGTTAATTTTCCTGAAAATAATATATTGGTGGGAAAAGGCTTGCTACTCTGATAAATTGTGTGAATATATTTAGCTCCACAATCATACTGCAACGGTTGTAGCAAAAATAAAGGTGTGAGAGAATATCATGATTTGTGCTGTGTACAGTAGGTTATGATATGAGAAACAGTTTTTTCTGTGACTCCAAACTTATTGAGACTCTATTGAGAATGTTTTCTATAAATACTAATCCCACTGTACAACAATCCAAGTGTTGTGCTACAAAATACTTTCATATCAAACTATAATAATGAAAACTATGATAAAATTAGAATAGGTAGCCACAGAATGACTTAAACAGTAGTGGGAAAAGGACTTAGATCCTTTATTAAAGTAAAGCTATCAATTCCACCATGGAATAAAACTGCATTCAGAAGTTTATGTAAGTAAAAGTATAGAAATATTCAAAGTCAAATGTAAAATATCAAAAGTACAAGTACTCATGGATGTTTTCACATTGTTATATTACTGTTGCATTAGGACTAATGTGATAAACATCTAATTTCTCCACATACTGCTGGTGTTAAACCCTTCAAGGAATAGTTCAACATTTTTAAGAGACACACCTATGTTTAACTAGGCTAACTGTTTCTCCCCGCCCCCACTCTTTATGGTAAGCTAGGCTAAACATGTCCTGACTCCAGACCCTTTACTTAAAAGAATAGTTCAACATTTTGGAAAATACAGGTATTTACCTTATTTCCGTGAGTGAGATGTTCAGATTGATATCAGTCTCATGTCTGTGTGTACAGAGATGGAGTGTGGATGTGGTTAGCCTACCCTAGCATAAAAACTGGAAGCAGGGGGAAACAACTAGCCTGGCTCTTTCCAAAGTTCAAAAATACACCTACCAACACCTCTAAAGCTCATACATTAACACGCTGTATCTTGTTTGTTTAATTCATACATAAATAAATCATACATGCTGGGACTATTTCTTGCTGAACAATAGCCTGGTGCAGTGACTGTGTGCAGCTTCCTAAAGTCTTGTCATCACAGTGAGGGTGCCAGGTTTGGTACCATCGTACCTGTACACTGCAAAACCTGTGCTCACCAACCATATTTGGTAACCCACGGTATAGCCAGAGATGCTGCACAGAAATAGCCTAACTTAGCTTATGAATAAACTGTTCTTCGTCAAGAAATAATTTCAGCACAAAATGTAACCCCTAAAACCACAAATTGTCGTTGTTAGATTTCTCTTTCTGTACAAATTAAACAAGCTAGATACAACGTGTTAATTAGTGAGCTTTAGAGGTGAAAGTCGGTGTTTCTTTTAACTCTGGACAGAGCCAGGCTAGCGGCTTCCTCCTGCTTCCAGTCTTTATGCTAAGCTAGGCTAACCAAGTCCTGCTCCAGCTCTGTAATTAACACACAGACATGAGATTGATATCCATCTTCTCATGTAACTCTCTGAAAGAAAGCAAATAAGCGAATACAATTTTTCCAAAGGTTTGAACTATTTCTTTAAGGCACAGACATGAAACTGATAAAAATTCTTAGGTAACTCTTGGAAAGAAAGCAAGGGGTCTTTCCAAAAATGTTGAACATTTTCGATAAAAGGAGGAAAATAATGTGAAAGAAAACACAGACTCATCACTTGTCTTTACTTAAAATACAACAAATGAGGAAGGTTTGTTCATGTCCCCCCTTATGGAGGTTCAAGGCATTACCAATCAAGCCATGATAAAGCAATCACTACAAATCAAGCACAGAGAAAGATTTAATGTACAGAGATAAAGATTTGCATCACTGAGTGCATATTAAAATAAAATTATCTTTGAAACCTACACATTTCTATTATCACACTGGCTAGTTTAAACTCTAGCAGTGCATCTTATTTATATTTTGCATGTAACAATGTTAGTCTTTAAATTAACTAGTTACTACAGTTGTCAGGTTAATGTAGTGGAGTAAAAAGGATAATATTTCCTTCTGAAAATGTAAAAGTATAAGGTCTCACAAAATGGAATTACTCACATAAAGTAAAGTACTTAAAAACTAGTGTACTAAATGTACTTAGTTACTTTTTATCTCTTGGCTTAACTAGTCCAAACCTGCATTACTCCTTCAGAACACAGCCATTTCAACCTCTTATTGTGTTAATCTTATGGTTGTTGTCTTTTCTGAGAATAAAATATAGTCTTATTTTCAATGCCACTGTATACTGATGTACAAACTGCTCTACATGTCATTTGTGAAATGGTTCAGCTTTGAAGAAACATTGTCAAACTGACAGAGAAAGGCTTATCTCACATGACACTGTATGATTGTTTCTGGACATCAAGATGTGCGACAAGAACATTTGTTTTTCACTGAAGTTGATGCTACTTTACAGGAGATGGGAGCGTATCTATTATTGCCAAAGACAACTAAAGTGCATGCTGCTTTACCCACTAACTCAATGGCTTATACAGTAATTCATAAAACATACATTAATATAACACTTAACCCTATAATACTTATAGGGTTTGCAGCACAATGTGTTAGCATTTTATTCACTTGTATACAAAGTATACGATCACATTTTTTTAAACAAAGTGCTATAAGTAACCAAAAAAACTTTCAATAATTCAATTCAGTGTCATATTCAACCACTGATGATATCACCTTTGACTTCTGTTTGTGTGCTATGGGGCTAGTGTATAAGGAAAAAAGGCAAACATTTAACTCATAGATACGTTTTCAACTAAAACTTGTTGCGAAAAAACTTCAGAAATTTGCTGCTTTTTAGTAAATTTCCATAAGCTAATTGTCAAACATAGAAGTTTAGCAGTCATGAAATTTGGCACTTCTTTGAGCTCCCTCAAGCACATAATGCATCCACATCCAGTAAAGAGTTACTATGCATAAAATCCAGAGCATCTACTGAACATATTGTATATTTGTGCGTTATATTTTCTATATATAGAAGTCTGAAGTAAGCATAGGCATTCAGCACTCTGGAAACCTGGAAACACATTTGAGACTTCATGGCTGAAGCTACTTTTCCCTGATTAATGGGATTTGGGGGCGCTATTGGGCTCTGTAACCAATCTTGAAAGTTTTTAAACCTTTTTTAAATAACCTTTGACTTGTATTTTCCTCGTCATCAAATACATCCTCTGTGTTAGTATCCCTGACTTGTACACGCTGGTGATGTGTGCCCATGCTAGCTGTATGGTATTATAAACCCTTTATAAATTGTACTGTATTAGACAGTGGTGGCAAGTTTTATAAATTGTTACTAATGGTTTTGTTAATGGTTAATACATCATTTATTAATGCTTTTGGATTATCAGGTTGTAAAAAATCCCTGGTGAATATCCTCCTCAAGGTGTAAGTGACCTCTTTAATTCATCAGTGAGACTGTCCACCCATTAAAAACAACAACATTAAGTTGTTTGTTCAAATGCCTAAATACAACGTTTACATGGCAAGGACAAGGACTGTCTGTGAGAGCAAAGTTTTACATGTCCTACAAACAGTAAATGTTCATTTTTTAAACCATAATTCTTTTGAAGCAGGTTCCCTAACCTTGACAAAGTAGTTGTTTTTAACCCAAACCACAATATTTCCACACTAACCAAGTTGTTTTTGTGCCTAATTCTAACCAAATCTTCACCACAGAGGAGGCAGATCAGGAAACGTCATATGAATCATTTTTGTAACAGTGACTTTTAACAATTTAAGACTGGGTTGTTTTTAAAGCAATAAGAAGTGACATATTTAGCTGTTTAGTCTGGAGGACTTGTTTATCTGAACAAGTTATGACCCTTGAGCTGGAATTCTACAAATTTCTAGAAAGACACATTTAAACATCTCTGAGTATCACCGCCTTTGAAAGGGAAAGGTAAAACACGTTAACGTACCCAAAATCTGTAGTATAAAAAAAACAACAACCAGCCCTCACTTTCTAATAAGCCATCAAATTTGCAGTTGTAAAGCTTAACAAGTTGCTAATGAATTGAGTTTAATACTCTGCAGTCCCTTTCCAGAAGGTGGTCAGTGTGCTAAAGAGGTATTTCAAAATATTCATCAACATTAATAAAGTAATTAGTTACAATGTATAAACCCTTTACAAAGTAAGAGGGTTAATCCAAGACATATCTTGTCTCTATGAGTTTAGCTGTAATGCAAAACCAAAATAGGCTTTTTTACTGATCTATATTAATAAGTGCTTTATTAACAAGCATCCCTTATGTGAAAGTGGTACTGAAAAAGGTTAATCCAAGAACTCTGTTGGGCTATGTGTTTGACAGTCACACAAAACTACACTGCAGTTATCCCAAATCCAATTCCAAACTCCAAAATACAGGTTCAGGTCAAGTTCAAATCTGGGGGCTAAATAGAAGTGCATCAGGCAGAGTACAAATAATTAAGTCACTACAATCCTGGAGGAAACTGAAAAGCCTTGGGTTGAATGATCTCTTCTTTTTTTATACAGTATGTAAGTAAGTGTTTTTGATCAAATTTAAAATGGTGATCAATGAAATTCATCAAGCCACATTTGTTGGATTGATCTCAATCTACAGAACTCAGTGGCAGAAACTTTGTGAAGTTCTAGACCTCAGAAGTTTGTATGAGTCTCTTCACCTTTGCACTGGTGTTAGAGAGAATTATGAACATTTTAAAGCATGTATGTTGAGGACTTGTATATTAAATGAACAATTTGGATCATTAACAAGGCAAAGACACAGAGAAACGAAACCTACAGCTTCTGCAAGATTCATTTGACTGCCAATGACAAATTGTTTGGAATGTCAAAATGCTGTTGATAAGCAATAATAAAAGATGCCTTCATCCACATGTGATGATGACTGGGTAAACTTTACAGATTTAAAAAAAAAAATTCAAAATAGGATTTAATTGTTTAAAATGAACTTTTTTGGTTTACATAAAAGGTTCATAGAGTTAGATGCCAAACATTTAGATTGATGGCACAAACAGTAGCCAAACAGTTGGGAATATTAAAATTCAGTTAATAAGGCATCCCAAAGATGCTTTGATTCGTATTTAGTTAAGATCCAATCAGGTTTGTAGGAGAAGCAGCCAAAAATGTGTTTTTGCCCAGGCCAGTTTATTGAGGTTGCCATGACCCAAGCAACTCCAGGGGTAAAAAGAAGTTTGTTGGTACACAAAAAACTCTGAGGGTTACAGGTCAAAACTGAACCTTAAGGCCTCAGTATGCTTTAAACAAAGTTTTTTTTGTCTGGAACCCCCTTTCTGATGGTGGGATTGTGGGAGATATAAAACGTTATCTCCATTTGTATGACTCCTCACATCCAAACTACAAAGACACGATGCTATGATGACAGGCTTTTTCAAGTGTGGCCATTTGTAACACGTATAAACACTTTTGCCTTAGACACTGTCGGACAAAATGTCGAACAACCTACTTCATTTGAAGCATACTGAGGCCTTTAGATGCATGAAAGCTCCAACACGTTTTACAATGGATTATTGATTTGTAGACGGGAAAGAAAGCCTTGAAAAAGTGCTTTCCCCCCTCATAAATTAAAGAAAGTGGCAGAGTGGCTGAACCAACTACCAGATTAGTGGACAAACAGCTGATCTGTAATTTCTTTTGCCTGCTGGTAATATCCGGACTCAAGGAAGCAGAGTATGCTGAAATGGTGCTAAAAGTGAAGTGGCAGCAGGGCGCATTGAGTGAACATTGAAAATAGAAATTTTATTTTTTATAAAGCGAAGTGATCAGTGATGGGTTGACAGGTTCTCAGAGACAAATTCACGACTGGCAGCTATTTTTTTCCCTCAAAATGAGGCTATCATAAGCTTTTTGGCCATTCAATTGTTAACATTAAGTCTTCATTCTGGCATCACATAAGCTCCAGTGGCTTTCCAGCACAAAGTACAGTATTTACATGTGTTACATATTATTATGACAAGACAACAAAAAATAGGTTGATTGAGAATATTTAACATAATCTGTTGAAGGATACCCCTACCTGCTATGTTTTAGTTAAGGTTGGGTCATGTGAAACTTAACAGCGGGTGTATTTGATTGTGAGGAAAATATCCAACTAATTATAGAGAGTATAGAATAGATCTTTATTATCATTGTGGAACAATGACAACAACTCTTCAGCAGTGAGCTGATGTTCATTTCAAAGATTATTCAGCTGGTTAGAGTTTACTAACTGAGTGTGTGTGTGTGTGTGTGTGTGTGTGTGTGTGTGTGTGTGTGTGTGTGTGTGTGTGTGTGTTTGGAGGTGGAGCGGCTGCATATGTACATTACATGAAAGTCTTTATCTTCCTAGATATCATCTTCATACAGAAGGCAGTACAGCACATGGGTTAAGAAGATTGTTGGTGATTGTTGTTTTTGTTGTTTTCTTAAAATCACAAGAAAATTATCTCATAGTCTCGAAATGAACAAGCTTTGTTTTTTCGTGATCACAAAATCAACAAAACCTACCAAACTAATTTCTCACGAACATTAGACAAAAATGGGCAAAATTCATATGTGGCAATTCAACTGTGATTAGCACATCCAAGTCTGAAGTCATGGTATTCTACTGGAAAATGGTGGATTGCTAACTCTGAGTTTGGAGTGTTTAGCTGCCAACAAGAGACCTGAGTTCAAGTATCTTAGGGTCTTGTTTACAAGTGAAGGTAAGATGGAACGTGGGATCTATGATGTGTCAAACCATTCAGCAAACGCCTCACTCGTGCCTACTTAAGATGTCTAAGCTCTGACCAAACCTCTGACCACACACCAACAATTTACATAGACTCATTATGGAGACACAGGCATTACACACATATGACAGATAGATAACTATGCGTGCATATAGGTATGCGTTGTAAGTGGAGCACATGTTACATTTGGTGCACTGCATCAAACGCCTACACACCAACACGCTTAACCTAGATCTTATATCAAGAAAGCTCATTGTGTTTTCACCGCTATTCTACTAGGGGGCATTTGCAAACTAATGGAATCCCATCAGAAACACTGCATTTTGCCTATAAACGATATAGCTCATTGGAAAATATAACATTATCATTATTTTTCGCCATCTTCTTTCATTTTAGGAAGCACACGCACTGGCCAGAGGAACTGTAGACTTAGTGATATTAAATGACAAACCAACACAAAACCCTGTGCATTGTGAAGTTAGAGGGACCAACAATATCTATAAAAATGCCCCCTGGTGGAATAGTGGTGAAAACACAACAAGCTTTCTTGATATAAATTCTAGGTTAGGCATGTTGGTGTGTAGGCGTTTCTTGCAGCGCACCAAATGTAACATGCGCTCCACTTACAACGCATACATATACGCACGCCTAGACATCTTTTTCAACTGAGATGTAGTGTTTTGATGTGCCGTTTGCTACAGCTCGGCAAAGTACACGTATACATGCACTTTAGCTGTAGCAGGTATGCGGTAAAGGTACAGTGCGTTAGTTGGCTGAATTGTTTGACACCTCATAGGGGTCGACAGGCAGATTGGTGCCATGTCAGCAGTCATGCGCATGCTTTACCAAACTGACTTGGTGAAGATGGATGTGAGCCTGAAAGCCAAGCTCTGGATTTACCTGTTAATTTACATTCCAGCCTTCACCTACTGTCATGATGGTAAGTTCTCACTTTGGTTTGAGAGAGAGTAACTGCCCAAAGTCAAGAAATTCAAGTATCTTGGGGTCTTGTTCACAAGTGGGGATAAGATGGAACGTGAGATTGACAGACAAATGACTGCTGCATCAATCATTCTGTAATTTGGACACTGTACGGGACTGTCATGGTCGAGGCAAAGCTCTTAATTTACCAGTTGATCTACTTTCCATCTATAAGTGATCGGTAACGACCAAGAGAATGAGATCGTGGATAAAAGCGACCTAAATGAGTTTTCTTTACGGGTGTCTGGTCTCACCTTTAAAGGCAGGGTAAGGAACTCAGACATCTGGAAGGATCTCAGAGTTGAACCACTGCTTCTTCATATCAAAAGGAGCCAGTTGAGATGGTTTGGGCATCTGATCAGGATGCCTCCTGGACACCTCACTTCAGAGGAATGTCCAAGTGGAAGGAGACTCCAGGGCAGACACAGAACATGCTGATGGGAGTATCCCATCAGACTGGGGGATGTTATGGGATCCCCCAGAACTAGATGGAGGATGTGGTTAAAGTGAAGTAGATGGGAATGATCAATGATCAGCTAATCAGGTCACTATACTGTAAACCAACTGTTTCATACCACTGAAAACTATCTCTTCCACTAGTAATACTATTAGGAATATTATAGTAATGAATGCTAAATGAAACTAGTCTAAATATCCACTACCAAGGGCACACTATGAAACATTTTCAAATATTATAAGGATATTACACAGACTTTTCCTGCAGCTGCGGTAGACTTAAAGCTGGATCACCAACCAGGCAAAGCAGTCAACTGCTCCAGGGCCCCAGACCCCGATGGGCCCCTAAAATCCCCAGATTCACTGTGTGACAACAAGTTTGTGGTAAATTGAGTAATTGCAACTTTTTTGGAATACCAGAATATGAGCTGCCAAAGCACACTATCAACTAACATGATATGGTTGGTCCTGGTGATCACGATAAAACAATTAAAATATTTTTATAAATAGATCACAAAAAGTATTCTGTGATCATGAGGAAACAAATTGTAAAAATAATTACTCCCATGGCCTTCCAACCTTCCATATCTTCACTTCACTCCTGGTAGCAAATAATAGGACATCAGTTTAGACGAGTGGTGACTTTCTTTGGTTACAAACAATAGAGTAAAAAGATAGTTGTCCTCCTATTTTGTTACGCTCCCTGCAATATGTTGAGGATTATGGTCATTCAATAGAGTGCATTAATCATTTTTAAAAGTGTTTAATGATTTATTTCCTTTTTTCATCAGGAAATAAATCTTTTCTCATCGTGTATCTTTCTTCAGAAAATAGGCCCAGTCATCCTCACACCTAGAAAATTGCATACCAGAAGAAGAAGATGGTCAAAGTCAAGATAAAAGCTGGTCAAGGCAATGGGGAGGTAAAATAGTTCTATACAAACTAAGATGTTTTTCCAAAAAGAAATTTCTGTCTGGCTCAGACAAATGGTCCTTTGTCACACCCTCTATATGGGCATTTAAAGGGAGATTTAAAGAGTGTAAAGAGTGCGTATGTGGTGCTATGGATGCTCGCATGATGTCATTTTAATGCCACAGTGGCAATTAATCACTACAGAAATTTTAAAAACATTTTTGGGCCTGCTATGATGCCTCTAGCAGAGGTGGTAATGCAGGTATCCTAGCATAAGAAAATGGACTACACGTAGGTGGAGGCCAAAGAATGTGAAGTAGGGTGTTATTTCCTCCACCAAGTTCATTATTTTCTTGTCTGGTATTGTGCTTATGCCATGGCCACTTACCGGAACAAGTCTACAGCAATGCTAGCAGCTTTGTGAGGCTGTACTTAGGCACACCGATTCTTTGAGCTAAATGTCAGCATGCTAACATACTCACAATAACAGTTAATGTGATGATGTTTAGCAGGTATAATGTTTACTGTCTTAGTTTAGCATGCTAACATTTGCTAATTAGCATCAAACAAAAATGTAACTGAGGCTGGTCATAAACCAAAGTGTAAGACAAAATGAAATATTGACCTGACAATGGCCCAACATGAAAAGTCAGAGGATCACTTATTACAGTTGATCATGAGGGGAACAACTATGAAAAGTCAGGGGATTACCAGAGTCATAAGGATTCATCCTCTGAGGACCATGAATGTCTGTACCAAATTTCATGACAATCCATCAAATAGTTGTCAAGATATTTCAGTCTGAACAAAAGTGGTGGACCAACATACCAACTGACATTGCCATCCATAGAGCCATGCAGTTAGCGTGGCTAAAAAACTGAGCCCGAGTTTAAATTGTCATCAGTTGTAGGGTTACTTTCACTATGACAAGGAGCACTGATTCTGTTCTGGAGGCTCATGGAGAACCAACACCTTGCTAAATAAACTGCTGACTGGAACTATGTTTGAGGTGGACAAGTGCCAGTCATGCAAAAATTAGCACAGTCCTTGGCCATGGTATAATCCACAATATTCTGTTCATGTCTAGACAATAAATTAGAGATTAGTTTGCTCTAACATGACTGAACCTTCTCTGAACACTGGTCTTGTATGGTCACAGGGAATACTATTTTTCAAAAGGTTTTTGCAAGCTAATATTAGTGATGGTTAAAACATATAACCGTATAGTTCTGTTAATTCTAACAGTTATCTTCATTCTACTCCTTCTCCCTGCATTAGCTGAAGCCAGTAAACTGCACAGTAGTCTGTTACACATTTTCAAGCATTAGCATTTTGTTTGGCATTATGCTAGTGATTTACAAAAGTAAGCCTAGATTTTACGTACAGCTTCAGAAGTTAATCATTTCTGTTAAAATTGTATTGCAGCATTTAAGTGAAAATATTAAATTAGTAACATATATATATACAGTCAAATATTTGAAACAGAAAAAAAGACAAAAGCTAAGACATAAGCTTGACCATTACGAAGGATAAATTGTCAGCCATTTTGTGACTGAGCATGTTCATTTCACTAACAGACTTTGTTTGTTGTTTCTGCAGAGATTTGTTGTTGATGTTCCTAAGGTAATACTAGTCAATAGATGCACCCAACAACAATGATGGGATCTGTAAATTACCCCTATTTGATCCTGAACTATTCCTTTTAATTTTAACATAGACACAACCTGTCTGTGTAGTTTTAATAAAGTGCCTTCAGAGTTGTGCAGATTTAGTAACCCAACTCAGCTTGTGTACATATTTAGAAGGTTCGTATTTACAGAAAAAACAGAGATGTGAGGGTACTTTTAGCATATAGCATTTGCATGTTGACTGTTTTTAGGTTTTAGGTTACATCACTGCTACCGGTGTGAGAAAGCTTCCCCAAGCTCATCACTCTTATTAGACCTTTCCATGTCATATGACATACAGAAGGTGGACATAATATCAAAAACACCAGTGATCATTGTAATAAAACTTAATTTCAAGCTAAGCTAATAAGGTAATGATTCAGCTCTGTGGTCACTTTTGTAGTTTGTAGTGTTGCCTTGGACAGCATTAGGGCCCAGTCACATCAGCATTTATAACAGCAATGTTTTGGATCAAAATTAGATTTTGATGGAATTGCAGGACTCTGGATTCACTTGCTGTGGCTTTTATAAACTTTGGGTTTGGTTATGTTTTCCATGGGTTTATTACAGATCTGGCGATAGACCTCTACTAAAAGGTGTTTATGTTATTTAGTCAGCCCTCTTTATGTATATTGGGGGCGCGAAATAATAGTACACCTCCAAACTATGGCCTTAAAAATGACTGTAAAGTTTTATCAGCACATTTCTGATACCAATTGGATATTAGAATCTTAGAGTAGTATAGTCACAGACCTATTTTAGCAGATTATATGATGTGTTCATGATTTTATGTCCACGCCCTGTATTTGTTTATGCATTGTTAAATCTAACTTACTGCATTCTGAGAAGTTGTTTTGTTTTGTAGAAACTACATTTTGTTTGCTTGGTTTCTATTTCCTCAGTACAGAGGGTTGTGTTTTTCTGTTAAGTGTAATTGAGTTGTGTCCATTCCGTGTTGTCTAGACCCCTGTCTTCATTCCTTTCTGGCTCCTTCATTTTCTTCTCCTTTCCATCCACCTTCTGTAACTAGACGATGTCTGACTCTACCACGCATTGCTCAGTATACTCCTTGACCAGCTCCACGCTCAAGGTGTTGTGGCAGAAATCGGCCATGGGCTTCCAGAGAGGTGGATCCAGGAACATCTGACACATCACGTGACCCTTTAGGGTGGCGGTGTGGCGCTGCAGGTGGCACAAGAACTGCTGCCGAGCCAGGTCCAGGTCTTTACCGAACATGTCAATGTTCAGGTAATACCTGGTTAAAAAAAAGTATACCAAGTGACTGAGTGAAAATAATTATTAAGAAGTATCTTAAAGCCACTATGTGTAGTTTCTAATAAATTTGCAATTCTGGCGCCCCCCAATAGTACAATCAAAAGATGCTGTGGTAGACAGCAGTGCACACCACTACTGTTGTCCCTGACTTAACTTGCAACATCTGCTTGGCATTATGAATAAATAACAATAAGGACAGTTACCAGTCGTCTCCAATGGGCACCCTGAAAGGGAAGGTACAGAGGCTGGCCACAGTAGGGTTGGCCACATCATCCACCATCCAGTCAATGTCCTTCTTCATTAGGATGGCCATGTTACTCGGCAAAGGCTTGAATGGCTGCCAGTCTTGAATAATGGTGGCATTAGGAAGGACCCCCTGCATCAGGTCAGTGGTAAGATACAGCCGATTGATAGCTGTATGGTCGAGATGCACCGGAGGAGGGTTGGAGGGGGAGATGGACAAAGAGGATTGGATGTCTCCACCCAGACCAAGCTCAGACAGGCGGATCTTTAGGTTTTCAGCTCTGAAGCGCACCAGCAGAATACCCTGTAGAGAAGAAAACAAAAGTGTGAGCTGATGAAGAACTACAACAGTAAACAGACTGACTTATTTAATTTTGCATGAAGCATGTTGGTCATTAACAACAACAATTAATCATGAGCACAGACCAAAACAAAAAAAGGACCTTTAGTCTGCTTTTGTTGCTGGTACCTGCTTGGTTATGAGGCGATACTTCTGGAAATCCTTGGGTCCAAGCTGATCATCACGGGTCAAACGGCTTACTTTGACCTCTGGGTACTTGGATTTGACCAGCTCAGAGCAAAAGCGCAGCAGAACTCCTGCCACACCCTTGCCCCTTTCCTGAGGGGCGACACGAAGACCTTCCACCAGCATTGTCTCCCCACCATCAATCACACACACTGACTCCAGAGCAATCTGCCAAGCATAACAGAGGAAGAAAGAAGAGAAAAAAAATTATGTTTACATTGACATGGTCCTTTTTAGAACTTTACACCATTCCTGTAGCTGGGGCAGAGCAGCATAACAGAACACTCCTATTTCTCTTAGCTGTTTTAGAGATTTGGGACATGTTAATCGGAGCATGGGACACAAGTCATTATCTGCTGTTTATCCAGGTCTGAGTCGTGGTGGTAGCAGAACCACATCATCTCCGCTTAGGTTGGGAGTGAGTCCCTGCCCCAAGTGACTGTAAGTATCTTGGGGTCTTGTTCACAAGTGAGAGTAAGATGGGATGCAAGATTGACAAAGAGACTGGTGCTGTACCGGACTGCCACATTGAAGAGGGAGCTGAGTCTCAAGGCTTAGCTCTCGATTTACTAATTGATTTACATTCCAACATTCACCTTTTATCATGATTATTGACCAAAAGTATGGGATTGTGGACTGAAGCGGCCAAAATTAATTTTCTTCATAGGGTGGCTGGGCTCAGGAAGGACCTAGGAATAGAACTGCTGTTCTTTCGTGTCAAAGGGAGCCACTTGAGATGCTTCGGGGATCTGATTAGGATGCTTCCTGGATACCTTCCTTTGGAGGTATTCTGGCCATGTGCAGCTGGCAGGAGAACCCAAGGAAACTCAGAACAAGCTGGAGAGATTACATATCCCATCTGCCCTGGGAATACCCTGGGATACCCTAGACAGAGCTGGACGACGTGGCTGGAGAAAAGGTAACAAATTTCATGTAGAACGCTTGGCCTGGAGAAAGTTGTCTCCTTAAATCCTTGTAGCTGTTGTAGTGAACTGCATAGCTTTTTTTGTGTGACTTAAAATGTAAATTAGCAAAATGTGAATATTTCACAATAAATTCACTATAAATGTAATTAAAAACAAAATGATGAAGCCTGCCAGAAATGTACTTATCTTTAACTTTAGTGTTTGTTGTAATACATCTTTATAATCTTACAAGTCTTTATATAAACAAAATAACATAATCATGTCAGTCTCAATCTCTGCATGGACGTGTCCTGATGTGTGCAGATGGTGCATACAGTGCAAATGGTCATGCGGACTATCGTGGCTAAGTGGACACAGAAAGTATAATTTGAGCTACATCTGGGGTCACCCTGTCAAAGCTTATCAGGTGAGTCCTAAAAGGGTCTGTTTGCTATGAAATTCTATATTCCACCTACTGAATAAGGCAAAAAGGCATACCCTTTACAATCATGTTCATAAAAAAACCTAATAACAACAAGCACAGGCATAAACTTCCTGACTTTGCTTCTAGAATACAAGAATTCTGCCTTTTCTTAACCCCATATTTTCATACTATTCATTGAACTTACCACTTTTCCCTGTTTGCGGGCCAATATGACTGTGCGGTTGGTCTCCTGCAGCCAGCTGGTGTATCTAGTGGGCAGGTAGTCAAGGCCTCCATAGATGTCCTGGCTCATAGCCATGATCTCATCGAAGTCCTCTTCAGTGGCCACAGCAAACTGAAGGCCTGCCTGGGACAGGGCCTCTGGAAGCTGGGGCATAGTCAGGCTGGTATCAATCTTCATCTTGAAACAACTGATGAGATACAAAGTGGAGGAGAGATTATTGTAGATTGTATTTATCAAGTGTCTTAGAGCAGGATGTCATTCTCAACCAGTCAAAAAGGAAAAGGACCAGTCAAAAGTGACACCCAACTAGTCCTACTTTAAAGCATAGGAGTACCACTTGCTTTAACCAGGATTTAGGAGAGCAGAATGTACATATTTTGATTCAAAACAACAACAAGCCTATTCAAAGGGTTAGGGTTAGGGTTACAACAACAGAAAACAACTGTGTCCATTCCACACAAAATGAGCATCTTGGTGCTCGATTATAATACATTCAAAAATGTCTCTGCCACTTAAAGTTATATAATGTAAAAATAATAAAATTAGTGGCTATAAGCACAAAGTAAAATGCATTCCAAGCACATCAATATCACAGTATCATAATTGGATGCATAATCTTTTTTGTGTTCATATGGCTCGCACAGTGTGAATGAAACATAATGTAAGCAATCTGTGAAAGCAAAGCAATACCAGTAGTAAAGCATAGTCAGAACTTTTTTTAAGGAAGGCATTTAGCATATGGGGACTTCTTAAAGAGAAACTTCACCCTGGCTAATAACCCTGCTTGTGCTGCAGGCTCTGTCCCTACGGAAGGGAGAAATGCAACATGAGCACAGTTCAATGTGATCAGGTGACACGAACAACACCTGACGTGACCACACCGAACTGTGATGCCGGGAGGAGTTGACAGCCACTTTATAGCAGCCCTCACAACTCAGTTCTGCATCCATCAATCTTGAGCAACTATGGAGCAGCATGGTGATGATATTACAGTGCTCCGCCTATGCCATGGAATATTATAATGGCCTTACAGGGTGTTACCAATCACTGCAACCGTGCCATGCCAACACCACAACATTGGCATTGACAACACACTCATCACGGTAGCCTGCAAAACCAGCTCTGTATTAGAGGCTGAATTCTGTAGAATTCCAGATGGACGGAAGGAGAACACTGAGTAGCCAGGAATGAGACAGGACCAAGCCTTGGGAGTGGATGAGAGTTTGGGAGGAATCTGTATTTGACAGCTGTTTCAGCTTGGGGTAATATTAGAAAATAGGCCTTATTTCACAATTTGCGAAATACAGGAAAGGGGCATCCAATACAGAAGACTATGCATTAATTGGTCAGTTTTATAAAGTCATAAACCATTGCCAATGGTAATTAGACCATCCCAGGTTTTGGTTAAAAGCTTTGTAATAGCCAACGTTTACTTAGAACTGAAAAATAAAAGGACTGAAGGGGATGAGATTGGTACAGGAATAAATAACCAGCAGGAATAGAAAAACACAGGGGACAAAACATCACCCTAAACTTAACTACTGACAAAAACACTTTGAATCAGCAGAAACACAATCATGGTCCCAAAGTAATAAATAAAGGGGAACCAAACACAGATGACTGCCGGGAGAGATACATCCCAGGTAGCTGAATTAGATCCAAGGAATAGGTAGGAAGTAAAGCAGTATAGAGAAATATGCAGGGGAAGGTGGATGAATGGACCAGAGGGACAAAAAACACAAGACAGAAGCGAACAAACAAAGAGAACAAACCACAGATGAGGTTGAAGAGAATGGGAGGCAGAAACAGACAGAAAGATGGGACAAAACAGATAAATGACACAGACACAGGAAATGGAAAACTGGCACCTATCTCGATATCTATGTCTAATTCCCATAAATCCTGTAAATCCATACCCTCAGCCTCCTAATCCGTACACTAATACCCTGATACCCACTCCACATTACAAACACTATAGAATTCACGGAATTAAATAGACAAGATAAAATGGGGTGAGGGTTATTGGAGTGTTCTGGCAGTGAACACAGTGAAGTGTTGCGAGTGTTGTGGGCGCTAACAAAACCTAACTAATACTGAATAATATTGAACAAAATCCCAAACAATGACCCCCAGAGCATACAGGTGCCAGGTGTTAGGAAAACAAAAACAAGAAGCTCACTCTTATGAAGATTTTTTCATTTAATTAAGTTGGGACACAATGCTCAACATATGATGCAGTACAGTGTGATCAAATAAAATAAAACAAGCTTGTGCAAAAAGAAAACATGCAACATAGCATAAGAAACCATACAAAAGAGAAGTGATACAATATGATAAGATACAACAAAATATGATAAGTATGTGATAACATACAATAACATAGGAAGGGCTGGGCATGAAATATCAATAATTTTTGAATATTGACCAAATTTTGATGATAGTTTCAAAAGCTGTCTGAAAGTTGCCCCCATTGAACAGATATTTTGAATTAAAAAAAAACATTTTGTTAATGTGCTTCTGTATTTCAGGTAGGCAAAATTCTTAACATCTGTTTGTGTTAAGAAAAAAAAGTTTATACTCAGCAAAAAATATGGGGAAAATGAAAAATGATCTCTTTTCTTGTTTTAACCAAGTTTGGAATGCTTGATTGCCTGTGTACAGCAGTCATTGCCACTGCTACCTTTACTGTTGGCCTGGGGAGAGTGCTGCCCATGAGCTACCACCACAGTAAATGGTGTCTCCAGCTGCTTCTTTTCACCTGACAATTATTTTCACCGGGAGGGAATAACGCGTGGGAGATTCACATTACCCACCTGGGCTCTACAATTGATTGTCCCTAACTGAGGCTTTTGAGACTGCTTAACAGGGGCTTCTAGTGCTCCTAGCCAGACTAAAACGACACACCACAGAAGCAGAGGCCAAAATGTCATAAAAGACAAAAGCAAGGAAAGACCACCATCCAACTTTCCAACTATTGATCTATAACCTGCCTCTCCACAGCATGGAACTGTTTGGCAACACAGCCACCAAGCTGAATGGACATACAGTATGCGTCAATACATGAAGGAGCTCAGAGGGGGACATGAAACAAAAGCAGGGACTCAAAGCACTCAACAGTAGTCACTGAAGACTGTAAGACCAAGCACACCAGTCTGAGGCAGTACACTATCCCCGCTGCTTTTCTGCATTAGCTTCAACCTTGCCAGTTGGTTATTTTGAGTATTGATTATAAAAACAGGTTCAAGAATGGAAAGATAAAACTATTAGCCTCTTGTTCTGGATGGACCATATCTGCCCAATTGTGGATGGACGGTTGCAAAAAGAGAAAGGATTACCGGGACTAAAGGGGTTGAACTAAAAGATGACCACACAGACACACAGGGCAGCTTTAGAGAGTAAAGAGTAGGACTGCACTGAAGTGCCACATCAACAGAAAGAACTGGATCCAAACCGTCAACATATAAGACATACCAATCATCACATATCCATCTGCATAGTAAGGTGAACTGCAAACATCAAGACCTGGAAACTCCTAACAAAGCAAGAAGGAAGGATTCCACCTGAAGTCCAGCACCCAGACACTTTGCAACCCCAGGAAAAAGGAGGGCCAGGTCTAAGAGACAATGAAGGCCAGTGTTGTCCTGAGCCAAATACAAACCATCTATGAGTACATCCACATGGTGCCTTTCACTGGCAGACAGAAGAGCTGGCTGAAATTGGAAAATCCTGCCGTGGGCAAGAGAAGGCTGGACTGGAGGAGGATAGTACCAAGTCACTAAAATGAAAGCAGGCACAGGCACCTAACACCAGGTCAACAGAAACAGGGTCCAGCAGCACGGTAGGACCCAGGGTACATAGACAACTCAGGATACAGTGGCATGACCAAGTTAAAGAAATCAGGCAGAGTAATATCTGTGCTATACAGTCTTCTCCCCAAAGTACAAAGAGTAGACACCCTTTGTGGGTGCTTTGAGAATTTCGGTTTCTGTTTGTCTTATTTGTGCAAGTAAGTACAGTGGCTCCAGCAGATGCAAAGAACTGCAAATATATTGCACAGAATCTTCACATGCTAATTCCTCTTGTTTGAGAATCAGAGCTTGAAGACAAACACCAGCCATATGTGAGATTGCAGTAGTTTCATAATAAGACTAGGTCAAAACCTAGTATATGGCTGGACCATGTATGGTCAATGTGTTCCTGAGGACGTAACTGAGTAACTGTAACTGTGACGTCATCGTGCTTCTTGCGTAGGCTCTGCAAGTCTTTGCGGCGTGTGGTTGTGCACCTCCCAGTTTTTGAGACTAGACCCCCATTGCGCGCATAGGGCTTTTCATTTCAAGATGGACGAGATTGAAAGGGTTTTTTTCTCTGTTTTTTTCTCACTTTTTGAATACAAAAGTTCAAACTGGCATCTGTAAAACATGACATTAGTTAATTACAATATAACTGAGAACATGACTGTCACAAATACTGATAAAAGCAATTAAGAAGTAATTACTTAATTTTTACTATTACGATTTAAAAAATTTGGCCAATTCATTTTTAAATGCTTCAAAAACGGGAGGAAATCTTAAAAATCTACATTTGAGTAAGTAATGTTTTGCCAGCAGAATCAAATTCTTTACAATCAGACTTCTTTCTTTACAGGGATTGTATAACGGCCATGAATAGATATGAGTTTACAATTAATTACAATTCTTCCTTGGCACTGGGGAGCTGTACAGCAGAGTGTGCAGCCATGTTTGGTGTATTGCATTCTTCTGGTAAAACTCACTGACTTCTTGCTTCTTCACAGAATGTTTTGTTTGTACGCCCCCTGGCGAGAATACTGCAACAAGTAGCGGGTTGAGCATAAACGCCTCTCTCACGCTGGTAGCTCACTCGCCATCTGCGGAGGCACCTTGGTGTCTCATGCAAGCATAAACAAAGCTTAAAAGCCTCCTGAAGATGTAATTCAGGACTGTTCACGCCTATTAATTTTTCAAGAGCAACAGCCAATGGGGAAACTCCAACACTGACCAACCAATGGTGTAAATTCATTACTCAGTGACCAATGGTGTATCTTCACTCAGTCAGGGACAGACCTTTGCGTTTATAGGGGCTGGCCCCACTTTGCTGCAGTCCAACCTAAAATGAAATGCTTGGGATCTTTTGGCACAGTTCTAATGTCTGAACACAGCCTGTCATGCTTGCTCCCTTTCTCTCTCTCTTAACTCTCTCATTTGACATGCACACAGCACTAAAATGCCAAGAGGTGAACTTGGAGAAGGGTCGTGAGAAAGGATAAATAGTTTCTCTTGTTCAGCAAACTATGTTTCAAGCATTGCGTAAAATCTTAGTTATATAATGATACTAATTGGTCCATTCTTAGAGCACAACTTTTCTCTCAAAAACAGGCATATGGCTTAGATATGCCAATCCCAAAAAAGTCACAAAATGATGAAAGGTTTTGAAAATGACATTTATTTCAAGATCTAGCATCCTTAACATTTTAAAACACAGCTTTTACCTCCCATTTGTGAATACATGAGACACGTCTACAGGTCATGCTGGTAAGATAACAATAATGATAACAATACTAACTGTGGCTGCTAAATGCTACAGGAGCACGATTTGAGTGCTGCTGCAATTTTGATAACACTCAAAAAGAGAACAGGCAGGCCATTGAGGTGGTCTCTCTGAACAAGTTCCATGGCATCAGCAGTAAGCATTTCTAACTGCCTGTCCACACTGGACACAGTCCAATTGGTCTTTCAGTCATCTCACAGACATCTAACACAATGCTTAAATTTTTAATCAATACAGTAGTCTGCACCTGCCACTTTGCGTGTCACTTTTCTGTAGCGTTATTTTTATGCTTCAAGTCTATTTTGCTGGGACATACATAAGTAACTGTTTTGATGGTTAGCACTATATAAACACTTCTGAATGTACAGCAGTACTGTGACTGAATAGTGTAAGTGAAACCCAAGAGAAGTGCAGCAAGCGCAACTTAAAATGGAAGCACTATTAAGTCAGACTTGTATGAGAAGGACAACTTAAATTTTGGCTAAAACGTGTCTGGTGTAGTCAGGGTGTAACTGTCAGACGAACACCTTCACTACACTCCTTACAGGGATATTGGAAAGTACAGACATGCTCAGTGCTTTATCTGTACTTGGTATTCCTGGATAAACATGGTGTCTATGGAACACTAAGAGACACGTAGTTTGTGTTGTGTTTGTTTAAGCACTGTCTTTGGATGCCATTAAGAGAGGGGATAGGAGGGGAGGGTCTGTCCCGTAGTGGAGTTGTTGGTTTGTAGAGGCTATCACAGAAATGCTAGACATGTTCCAATAATCTATCAATGGGCCATGTGAGCTGTAAGGGCATTTGTAGTGAAAACACTGTCTGGTCACAGCAGACACACACACACACACGTACACACTGGTATTTTTCCATCATGCTTTGATGCTTTGAGATGAGGTGTCAGGCTTGGTTGGATAGTCTGGTCCTGCCAATGAGACCGATGCTGTTTTGTTTTTGTGTTTCTGTCTCACGCTCTCTCTCGCACACTCAACTTGATTCATTCTTCTCCTATTCACTTTCTCATGCTTCTGCTTCCTTATTCTCTGGCTGGCAGTGTACTCCAAACAAAATGGAATTTGGCACATTTGCAAAGACTGTTGAACTGCCATCAAATGCGCCACTGCAAGCAAATGCCAGTATGCTCACTGCAGATTGGGGTCCGGTCATTTAATGATGGGGGAGATTTAGAATTGTGTTTTGAAAAAAAGACAATGGAAATGAAACATTCGGAACCCAAAGGATGCACACAAAAAAGCGTACTCCACCACATGACTTTGTTGGTGAATTTACCAACAAGTCAAGGGGAACAGGGGTGATAGTCAACAAAGCTGTTCATACTACGAAAAGGTAAGTATTCTGCATTTTGCTCACATGACAGCAGTGGGGATTATCATCATTTAAAGTTTGTGGTTACAATTTACTACACACTGCGTTTTGACAGAGGTAAGAATAAGGTTTGTTGCATACCCATATTTGTGGCTGGAGACTACTGCAATAACCTAAAGCTCCCCTACAACTACCCACTTGACACAAAATGGTTCCAACAGTGACCACAAAGAAGAGCTAAGGATCTACTAAGAATTATTTTCAATGTATGATTGATGATTGAGTTTTAGCAATGCCCGCATTCTTCACCAAATTGTGAGAAAATCTCAAATCTCAAGAGGTAGCATTATAGGAATTATAACTCCAAAGAGATTGTTCATCTGCAGATTTATCATAAAGGGCAAAACGAAGACAGGTCGATTGGTATTATAGCCGCTACACACTGGCGATCAAAGTCAAATGTGGCACACATTCCTCACATTTGATTTATTTGGAGTATGCTGCCAGCTCTCCACTCTGTATTCCTCCTCTTCCACACAGAATAGATAGGACCATCATACTGAAAAGAACAGGTCTCTTGAGCACCGGAATAATACAAAACTCAAAGGAACACACCATGTCTTCAGAAGATTATCCTGTTGGTCAAGTGATGAGAACATGGACACCAAAATCATTCATGTCTCCTGGGTAGATCCTTGGCTCCAGTGCTTCATGCCAGTAGGCTCCATGCTGACGCAAACACATAAGCATACCACTCTGTTGTGCGATAGCAGGCTCCATGTCATTTTTCCCACGTAGCCCCGCCTATACATGAAACAAACCATTGACACACAGGCACCAGAAAATGATTAGTTGGTAAATCTGTCAATCATCACTCTGTGCTTGTTGCCATGAAAATAAGACAATTGTGCAATATACTATACTTGATCTACACTGCTTGGTTCTGTGTAAGATTAGTTATGCTTTACGAAAATGCATATGTCTTAGCATGTTACTGTAAATACAAAAACATGGGACTCAAGATCTGTCTTCTACAATGCCCTCGTGGAATGATGTACAAATCTTGACCTACACATTGCAGAGCACAAGGCGGCCATCCATTATGGCAATATGGATGACGCCATAGCCAGACATTATAAAGATAGAGGTCATGGTTAATGGCAACCTTTTGATTTATTGGTATTGAAAGAGTCCCTCTCCATTGTAAATATATTTCTACAAAAGAGAAGCTTATTTAATTTGAAATAAGCATGAATAGCATGAAACTCCATGGTCTACATGAAGTGCACAATTAGTTGTTTCATCAAAACGTGACTCACAAAGGTGCCCACATCGAATTATTGATTCACAAATTGTGAATCAGTTATTGACAGTCCTATGATTTCTCATATACAACATGGGGATTATACCTGTATTACAAGATGTGGATTAGATTTAAGGTATCAAATGTATTAAGTCTAAAATTGTATTTAAATATTTACTCATACACTACAAGATGATCACATTTTGTTCACAGCATTACATGTTTGTGAATGCCTAAACTAGAGATAACAAATAGACGCCAGTGGGCTAAACCCAGCCCTCCACTAAATTTTTATTTTCTTTAGTTTTCTTTAGGGGTACATCCAAACGAATCCTTTTTAAGAAAGCTAGTGTAAATATAACAATATGCAGTAAATATATATCCCATTTAAATCCCAATGAAAATGACCTTAATGTACCATCTAAAAATCAATACCTTCTGTGTTGAGAGAGGCATGCCAACCAATACTGGGTCTCATTCTGCAGCAGGCTGTTTAAGGTCATAGTGTGGACAGTCCCTGCTGCTGAAAGTCTAAGAAACTTACATAATGAATTAGAAATGGATATATAAAAAATCCCTTAATGTAATTTAACGATATACTACCGCTTTAAGTCAAATGCAATTTAAATGCCACAGCAATTTTGAACCAAAATAAATGTAGGTAGCACAAACATAAATGGCAACGAAAACTTTAAAACTTCTGTTTCCATTTATCCACCATTGTTTTACATGGTTTTCAGCGAGACATGTCTCATATTTCTGTGATATTTGGCTTTGGCAGAAGCCTTGGTTGATGAGAGATGTAATGAATTATTTAAAGGGATAATGTCTAATCCCATCTACCACACCTTTAAATCTCAAATACTGTGAAGACCTCTTTCACATGTGTGTTACTGGCACCAAATATTCCATTCTCTACAATGGATTTAGTGTAAAGGATGTCTATGATAGAAAAAAAATATTGTTGTATGTAAGTGCACTGAAATATTTCAGGTTTGAATCCAGCATAAGCGCCACCTGATTTAGTGTCACTCACCAATATCTGTCAACAAATCAGTCTCAATAAAGTTTCCTCTCTCATCACTAACTGTGTTTACATGTACAGGAAACCAGAGATTGTATTTATCACATTTAGCACATCTGGGGGTCTATTGCTTTTTTGAGGTTTCTTCCATTTTTTCCCTGTTTTGTTTTTTGTTTTTTTTGTGTGTGTTTTTTTTTTTTAATTTGGGGGGGCTCCTCGGCTCCTCATCTGAACCGAGGGTCTAAAAACAGACTATTTCTTTCTAAAGACAATTTATGAAACTGCTAAAAGGATAAAAGAAAAATTTGGGGCTGGACTTAAAGATAAGCACCCCACTACCCCCTGCACCAAACCTGCCAACCGGGATTATGCCAGGATCAGACTACTAAAATTACACTATCTGACAGACCTGGGTCATAGTGGAAGACAACCAATTTCACATTTAGGATACCTCACGAGAAGCTGATGGGAAGACTACCATGTCTGAATTTTTTTGTCTTCTCTTGACTAGTTTGACAATGTTTACAATGAGCAATGAACCAACCAGCCAAGTGTCAGCACGGCAAAAAAATGATTTTCCCGACAGCTCCATATATTGTAGTAAGGTTTGTAGAATTTCAAACTGCCCCCTTGAGTCATCAAAGGAGAAATGCTGCAATTATACAAAATGATTCCCTGGGGTGGCTGGAGTTATGGATGGCACACGTGCGTATCAAAACTTCAAGCGACAGCGAGAAAGCTTTGGTAAACCTCAAAATATATCACAGCATCAACACACAAGTGGTGTTTGATGTAGAACATCAAATGTGGTGGTAGCTAGATGACCTGAATTCACCCACAACTCTCAGAACCTCAGTGAAAGCGGCTTCAGTCACAATAGCCCTCCAAGCTTATTTCTATTTCCTCTGCACAGTGCCGTTTACTCCGGCTTAGGATTGTTCACCATCTCATTCAATAAAGAGTTATTGCAGACGGGAACAAAAACCTCTCTGAGCTAACGAGCCTTGTTAGCAAGTTCGTTAGCTCAGTCACCAACAGGGCATTAAGTTCACATTGTTTATTCAAAAGGAATATTTGTACCATTTGTGTCATAACTGTCTACAAACCATAAGTTTATCCTACAAAAAAGGTGGGTTAAATAAAAGTATATCTGCTAATAAGCTGATAGCTACGTCCTTTTTGGACTCTCTGGCTTTATGTTCCCTCGTAAGTCAGCACTATCAAGATGGCTTGCTAATGGTCAGCAGCGCAAAAACAAAGTTCAAAGTTGAACTCGAGGTGAACATTTCGCACAGATTTACTTCGTCCCCTTAAAGGAATCCACTAATTGTGGTTATTCCATTGGAATTAACTGATTTTGCCGCATGCTGGTGTGACCAGGCCTTAATACAGCAGTTTAAGAGGGACCCCAAGGTGTCATCTCCTTGTTAACAGAGGATATCCCCAATGGCAATGGCTTCTTACACTATTCCCAGGACCAGAACTGGGAGCACAATTATAACCGGTGGGCCAATGAATTTACAGAGAACACAGATGTCCCAGGTGGTATATTGTAGCGTAGCATACTTATATGTATTGTTTTTTCAGATCACACAAAGGGACAAAGGGAAGAGTGTTGTGGAGAGGGGCACTGGCCAGTGGAAGCACATGGTCTATGTTGTCCATGAAGAAATTCAACAAGCACCCCAACAACCTTTCAAGATAATTACTGCCTGGGCAATGCATAATGCCTGCAAATTGTGCACATCCCACACCCACCCCCCAGATGATGATAACGATGATAATGAAGATAGTTAGGTAGAACTGTTTCCACAATAAGTGGTTGAACCAAATGGCATATAAAAGACTCAAAAACCATTTATTTTCATTTTTGTTTTTATTTTTAGAGCATAGTATTGCTCTTTTATGTACAAGGTTTTAATGCTCATTCACAGTTCTTTTCGCAATGCCATGGATCCATGTCACCTGAGTCCATTCTTGAAGGGAAAAGCACATGGTCTGTGCCTTTGGCCATTAACAGACCTGCCAGGGGAAGAACAAAAGGCCAAGGAGGTGGGGAAGGGGTGGTTTTTCCTAGAAATCAAGAAAGGTGTGTTATGATGTTGTATGAATTTTGACATTTGTGTGTAATCAACTACCAAATGAAAAAAAAGCTTATTTGTGTTGCCCTTACCTTGGCAAGAACTCTAGGGTCCATCAACTGGCATCAGAGGAAGCATTACCCCAGTATTTGAAGCATTACTTTCTCCAAACACTCACTGAACCACTTCAACAAATGTGCTTAAGACCACTACCTGTACAATGTAGCATTGGTCATGAATAATGGGTTATCTGAGTCAGTATGCATAATTCAGAATAGGGTAGTATAGGCTTACCAGTTGCTGCAGTTGCTTTCTTGTAAGCTGCAATCCCCTGATGAGCTTTTGACAAGATGTTATACCACTTTTAGCATTTCTCAGAGTCGCAAAGCACAACAGTAAAGCTGGCAATAATACTGTTCGCAATTTCTTTCCATGCCTTTTTTCTGTACTTCAGTGTTTATTTAATGTTTTGTATCATAAATAATCAAATTTGATGTGACTTGGACAACAGAATTATACACATAATGGCTTAAAAGAATGAACAAAGTTGCTAATGGGGTAGATGTATGTTTTAAATCCTCATTTCCAAATGGCTGTTCCCCTCTAAGCAATGAGGAGATTATTAATGTGAAGTCTTTTGTTTGCAGAGGAGTCAGCTGTCGCAAATTAACACTTGACATCTGAAGTTTATAATCTAAATGATGTGCTTTTTTTCTGCTACAGCATACAGATCAGCTCTGTAAATCACATGTCCTGTGCTCTCTTTTGAAAGAAGAAATCAGAAAAGTGCATGGCAACCATCAGGCTAAACAGCTAATTTCGCAGTCAGCTGTGACACACTGAACAGCTTAAATTCTTACCTGGTTTCTTTTCAATAATAAAACATACCAACAAAAATCACTTTGACCATGGTTTTAATTTAATTCCTACCTTTGTCCATACACTGTTTTTCCTACCTAAAAACACTACAAGTTATTGTCTTTTGAGCGCAAAAATGTCATCTATGAGGATTTCGGGAGCTCAAAACATTTATTTTAAAAATGCCCTAAGCATAACACACAACTGAAAAAATAACTTACATTACAATTTCAGCTGCTATATAAACACCACTGAGAGCTGTATCAAGATATTATTTTTGTCCCATTCATGTGGGTGGGTGGTTGGCCCAGCTCAGCCAGGAATAGGATGTGTCATGGGCTGAGAAATCTTAAGTAGAAAGTAGAAATACGTATTTATGGGATATGCACTGGTTGAGCATTTGTTGTTACTGAACACATAAAGCTTCACAAACCATGAAAGCATCTTAGCTGCCAATAAATTGGCTCAGCTCTATTTAAAGGAATAGTTTGACATTTTGGGAAATACGTTTATTCGTGTTCTTGCGGGAGAAAAATGGAGAGAGGTCCTCAGTAATCTGTTTCTGTTGGGCAAGTTTCATGTCAGCTAGTATTGGCCGTGTTTCATGCTGTCCAGAGACGAAGACAAATGAATGCAGAACGGTTCAGCGGAAACAGCTGATCAGTCATGCGAGTTAAATGTTCGCTACGTCAGAACTTATTCAGCAAAGGCGTTTCCATATCCCATTTAATGCATCAACTCTTTTTCAACAAATGCAAAAACCACAAGTGTAAAAAAAAAATTGGGGCAATTGAGGAAGTTTTATCGAATATGACTGATAACAATAAAGATTTACTAATGCAATAATTCAAAATGCGCATAAAATATTTTTATGGAAACATGACTAGTGTGGCTCATTGATGTGTTTTTAATAGTTTTTGAACAACAATGGAGCTCTGTGGCACAGAGGAAGAAGATATCAGGCTTTGGATACACACACAGTATGTGTTAGTAGGATCCATTCATTGCTGTTTTGGCTCTGTAAATGGAATTTGATGACAATGAAAATATAGAAT
Organism: Macquaria ambigua; assembly: GCA_008360985.2. NCBI lineage: Eukaryota > Metazoa > Chordata > Actinopteri > Centrarchiformes > Percichthyidae > Macquaria > Macquaria ambigua. The sequence continues at coordinate 44,431 of VMKM01002462.1, forward strand.
ATCACCATCCTTGCATTTTAATTTAGTTAGTTTCAGTTTCAGATTTTGGACAGAATTATTTTGGGTACAACAACGCTCCGCTGTGAGCAGTGATTGATCCTTTTCATTCTGGCACACTGCTGATATTTGTCCTGGGTCACCGTCATGCACAAGTACTCAGTATAAATGCCCTCTAAAAATAAATGAGGTGCATACAAGGTCAAGTAAATGTAGCTGTGTAAATAGGTTTTTGGGAATTGGGCTTCTTGTGTACATGACATTTCAGAAATCTTGATTCTGCCTCAAGACAAGCGCGTGTAAATGTAGTTAATGCTGGTGGCCCAAACTGCTCCTGCTGTAAAATGAATGAGGGTCACGGGGAGGAGAGGGTGGGGGATGGGTGGGGATTATGTGTGTGTCATTACACCCACAGACAGCTGCGGGTGTAATAAATATGATGAAACAGTGGAAGGGAGAGGTAAAGGGACAGCAGAAATGAGGGCTTTGTGTCTTGTATTTTTGTGTCTGCTCTGACCAATTTCAGGAAGGGAGAGTAAGTCATGCATCTCTCTGCACACACACACACACACACATACACACTCACACTCACTAAGCCCTATTTGACTTTGCAGTAGTTCATCACGAGTCAGGCATATCTGCAAACAATAAAACTACTCAGGCAGACAACATGCTCGTCCACTTCCTCCTAGTCTCCTTCTAGACTCCACCAAACCCTCCACCTGCTCCCAGCCTCCTCGTGACCTTTCACCTCTTCTTTTCCACCTAAATCTCCTCGTCATCTCCTAACTTCCTCGTAGCCTCATTCTTCAGCTCCTCTTACCACCCCACCCCCTTCCTCCCCTTCTTGCCAGCCTCCATACCACCCCCCTCATCCTGCTTCTCTCCTGCTCTCCTAAATCTATCCCTCCTTTCTCTTCCCTCTCTTGTCCTCCCCCCCTGGCCTCCCCTCTGCACTGCAGCACCTATTCAGTCATTAATCTCCAAGGTCCCTTCAGTGTGACACACAATGTGTGTGTGTGTGTGTGTGTGTGTGTGTGTGCATGTGTGTATATGTGTAACACTATGTCACACATAACACTCCCTGAAAAGCACATGTACTATTAAAGGCAGATTCATACTTTGCACATTCGTGTTCAACATGACTGCACAATAAAAAATGATATTTATTTATTTCCAAAGCTGCTATCCAGGGGCCTGTTTGATCAACTTTGCAACATGAGACCATTTCCTCGTCATGTTAAATTTGACATGTTTCACTAATCAAAAGCCATACCTGCCACCCATGCATGAGCATGCGGAAGCCCAGTACAAAATTCATCCACAATTTGCATGTGGCAATCAGAGTCCTCATCCTTGGAGCCTTTTCTCTTCCTTTTCCAGTAAAGCAAGACATAAATCCCTCTTTTGTGTAACTTCTGTGTCTATCAGTCACATACTAAAACACTCTCTGTCGGGCTCTTAAAGTCCTCAGAATGATTTTCCCTGACTGTCTTATTGAGCTTCCTCATCATGACGTTCAGTGACACTGGCAATTCTTGGCAGTTTGACAATTGATTCCGTCTCCAGAGCGTTCCTGCATTTAAGACGCAGAGAGACCCTTTTCGACAGTGTTTTGAAATGTTTTCCTTTAAAGCACATTAAAAGGGCTGTCAGAGCCCTTATATTAAACTGGGTAAACATTTAGTAACATACCACTGACACACTGTGAACAGACTTGAAGAAACTACCCTGACACCATTATTAGGCTACAAACAACCCACAATGCAACACTCCTACACTCGGTGTAGGAGCTGGCCATAACACTGGTACTCTCTCCACTCAAAAAGGATATCTGCTGTTGTGAAAATGTAAATGTCTAGTCCTTGAATATAATACGACCCTCACCTTTTCAAAGGTAATTTCCTTCAAAATAGCATCCTATATTCAGGCCACTACTGTTTTTGTTTTTTTTTATTTTGGTTCACGTCCTTCAAACTGAGCAAGTACATGTTATTTCCAGGTACCATCTTGGTTTGGATTAGAAACACAACTTGGGAAATGTGTTAAAATCTTTTTCATTGTGCAGTGAACAGAATATTTTTCCATCCAGGTGGTTAGAAGAGTATTTTCAGAAAAGCTGATGCTTAGCTCTGTGACTCCAATGTCATGCATGGTAAGACATGAGAGGCACAACCTTAGCCAATTGACTAAAAAAGTGTTTTTGTGTGTGTTATCATGCAAGATTGTCTTTACACACCAGGTCATCGCATCTCATCAAGTTAAAATCTGGCATCTTAAAACATTAAAAGTGCATTTACACATTCCTTTTAAACATCGCCAGCGTTCAAAACTGGGAGCAGCCACTTTTCCTGTGATTTAGGGGGAGAGCAGTGTGGAAAAACCACTTCTTCTTCTTTCTTTTGTTGTATTTTTATGCAGCATCATAGCACTGGTTTATAGCCCTCCACTCCCTGTAATGCTTCAATCTCTATTCAACAATGTATTTCTTAAATTAAACTAATCCTACTAGTACTATTATAATTAATAGATTTAGACAATTAATTTAGACTAATAGATTTAGATAACAGACTGTAAAAGGACATGCTTAGTAGACCAGTAGGGATTTATAATATTCAGCACCTAAGTACAAAATGTTAAACTATTTATACTAAGTTTATTACCTGCAGATTGATCAGACCTTTTACAGCAAGACATCACAACTAAGCAACGGTCATGTGACACACACCAAGGTAGGTACAGGAAACCTGAACAGGCGCAAGAGCCATGTAAGAGGTAACGTAACACTTAAGACACCAGATTTTAGATTGTGCATGACAACACACCACAACACCAACAAATTACACCCAATGTAGTATGTACAGAACCATGTCCCACCCCCTGTCTGCATCAACATCCACTGCTAGTTATCCTGGACTGAGTGAGTATATGTGTTGACAAAAGTGGAAAGAATAGGATGTCCATGTTGTGCTTTCCCATTTTTTCTCTCCCTTCCATGATTAATACAATAATGCCTCCACGCTTTCAATTCCAAATACCAAACTGTCAAAAGACATCAGATCACATCCAAACCTCTCTCTCTCTCTCTCTCTCTCTCTCTCTCTCTCTCTCTCTCAGCAGCTATAAGAGCTTGCATGACAACAGAAAGTGTTTCTTTCGTGAGTCACCATAGAAATGAAAGAGGGAAAGTAACAGTATGAGTATAATGATGATGATGATGATGGTGATTATAGAGGAGGAAGGTGGCCACTTTGAAAAATCGACACACCTATCCCATCACTATTTAAAGCTGCACTAATCAATAGTTTTATATAAACAATGGATCAAATGACTGTGTGTAATGTGAAAGGAGTCGCTCGTAGTGACAAACCCACAGAGAATAATCATCAACCAAGCGTTTTAGCCTCTTTTAGCCCATTGTTTTGGTTTTACGGCTCACAAACTCTCATTAGCGTCATTTCCAGCAGCAGCAGGCAGCCGTTTTTAGCTAAAAACACAACTAGCTGGTGAACATAGCGGAGCATTTAGCAGCTAAAGAGTTTTTCTCAGGAGTGGATGGAGACCAAAGCTAAAAGGACAGTGTATATTGGAAGATTCTGGTATTTGTCAACCTGCGTTTTATTCTGTATGCACAGATGAAGAGGCAGCTAGTTTGGTAAGCAAGTAAGTAAGTTGCCCTAGAAGTAGAACCCTATGTGCAACTATCTGATAGGGGGCTAATGTATGTCCTAAATAAATAAATAAATAAAAAATTTCCCTCTGGATCAATAAAGTATCTATCTATCTATGTGTTTACTTTTGGTAGGACTCAGAGACAAGTTTTAAAATGATTTATGTAACACTTAAGTTTATTTGGAGGGCTTTAAAATGCTTGCTCAGCTTGCCCGGATATACCTTTTTTTTTTGCTAGAGTTGTGTCATGCAAACTTGATGCATGACCCACAGTCAGAACAAGACCTGGGTTGAAAAGTAGGCCTACCAGAACACCAGGATGTGTTAATAGACAAATGCTAAATAATTAATTAATGCAGCTTTAAGTCTCAAAAATATGTGCATGATCGTTGCCATCGCACATACAGACACAGTGCCTCCCAAATTACTTTTACAGCCTACATGCAAACTAAAACCAAATATTCATGCAACAACAGCAACAGGCTTATAATAATAAGTATGCATTAATGTCACATCAGGTCATATTAACAACCTAATGTTCTACTTTAATCTTAATAAGAATGAACCACAGGTCCGGAAGTCTCGTATCTTTTATCTATACACTTTTCTATACAAATGATTATCAATGAGACAGACGTATGTTTTACATTCCCTCCATTTTGTGCACTCTCATGTAGTGTAGTGTGTCCCATTTCTATTTGAGTTGAAGGGGTAGTGGTTGTCTAGAGTCCAGATGGTCCGCCAAATGGAGCATTTCCACATGCATAGTCAAATCAAGTGAGAGAAGAATTTTCCCAGAATGCATTGCAACTGTGGCTGAGGAATGGCTAAATGTGTACAAATGTAGCCTAAATATCTTGATATTATATATATATATATATATATATATATATATATTGTTTGGTTTTTTTTAAAGTCAAATCAGATGGAATATCTTATGCACATGCAGTGGATTACAGCATGTTACTAATTCTTCATGAGTACCTGACAATTGCTGTGTGTTATGTCAATAGAAGATACCATGGATGCACTGGCCTGAACAACTATAGCCTCTTCATAACTTCATAACATGACACCTACAGTAGTTTCTATTGTCCACTACTGCAACTGACATCCCATTTCATAGTTACAGATCTACCACCTGGCCCTTGTAGCTCCATTCCATAGGGCCATTACCCAATCACAAGCACTTTGAGACGAGTGATAGGGTTACAGGAGAAGTAATGGGATAGGGCTCATGTCTGTTAATTTCACATGAGTCGTATATATATCTACTTACATTCTTACTGTAAGGTAAAACTGTACTGACGTCTAGATTCTCATTTTGCAGAAACATTTGAGTAGATATTTCCTCTTATAGTAAAGCTCAGTATGAGGTCTTTACATGCAACATACAAGCATACGTGCAGGTGCTACTTCTGCTAATATGCTATAATAGTATACTGATACTTTGGCTACCTATTTGCATTTTTCCATTATTGGTGGTGGCATGGCTCTAAGGATGGCAGTGTTTGTGGGCTGGTTACACTCAGAGTGCAGAGTGAATTATCTCTACAACTATTGGATGGACTTGCATGATGCTTTATTGTCCCCAAAAGATTAATCCTAATGACTGTGGTGATCTCCGGAATTCATTTAGCACCACCATGGGGTCAAAATGTCGACTTGTCCAACACTTCATGACAGGATGCCACTAAAACTAACAAATTCCTATCATTTTCAGCTGTACCTTTTAGATTAATGCTAACATAGCATGTTCACATGAACATGCTGTTTGCAAACTGTACACATGTTAACATTACAATGCTAAATTTTACATTTGAAATTTTAGCATATTTAACATACTAAATGTACAAATTAATTAAATTAGTTCATCAGTTAATTAATCAATATACTAAATGTTATACAGAACATGTTTGATGTTAAATGTGACTATGTTTACATGCAAATATTAGCATGCTAACATACTAAATGTTACATGCTAAACATCATCATGTTTCCATCATCATCAATAGCCAATAACTGTTAACATATATGTTAACATGCTACTATAAGCACTATAACATGCTAATACTACCATGGCATGCTAATGTAAGCATTCAGTGCACAGCTGAGCTTATTGATGCATTCACAGCTATGCCTCGGAATGGAAAAAATGGAACAAACTGCTAATTTTTACCCCAGGTGCCCTGTAACAGGTTAATCCTGCCGTGATTGGATGATAAAATGAAAGTCCCATATGACATCAATCCCAGTGTGGGAGATTCAGAATCATGTTTCTGCAGGATCTAGTACAAATTAAGCCCTGGTGTCTGTAGCTGACTGTTTTGTAAAAGAGAACTCTAAATATAGAAACATCCAATATAGCTGCACTGCATCCTCATCTTCACCTGCCATAAGGTTTGTTGTCCAAATTAAGTATAGCTGAGGGTGACAATGCACACCTTAGATAGTTTGAGCTGACAAGCTGAGTTTTAGATATCCTAAAAATGTACATAAGATAAACCTGTTTTATTCAGGGGTATATGGCAACACACCCTGACCACCCAGCACAACCCTGGTACAGATCTAAGAATAGAAAAGTTGTCTTTCCATTTTTCATCCATCCGATCAATTAGGTTTATAATGTGTAATGAGTGTTACAGGCTCACTGAGCCATAGATTTTTCATTTTGTTTTATCTAGGATGGCATTGAGTGATATCAACAGAGGTATACTACACAAAGATGACCTTGTTTTCTACCCAGTGTGCCCCTCGTGGGCAGCTGCAATGCTCAACGATCATATCTACTAGGAGCAATGCCTAAAGTTATAGAGCACTTTCTAAACTTGACTTTATTCTAAATTACACAAGGAAGCAGAGAGCAGTATAATAAATCCCTGGAGGTCAGAGCCAATAAGGGCCAGTGATACTACTCTCATAGGAAATATTGGTGCCCATGCTACTACTATAGCCATCCTGTTGATCTATCTGTTGAATATCTTTGGGGTTTGGACTGTTGGTCAGACAAAAGAAGTAAGTTGAAAACATTTAACTTGGGCTTTTTTACTATTTTCTGATCATTTATAGACTAGATGATTAATTAATTAATCTGAAAAATAATTAGGCTGCAACTAATGATTATATTGATTATCAGTAAATTTTAGTTGCTGTCACGGCTCTGCTGTGCTCATAGTTTCCCCTCCCTCTTGTGCTGTCTCTCTTTGTGTGTGTATCTGTCTGTCTGGAAGGCGTGACATTCATCTACACATCTCCTGCTCTGAGACTGCAATCAGTGAGCACACCTGCCATTCATCAGTTCATCATCCTGCAGTATTTCTACTCTGGTTTTTCCACCCATTCGTCACCAGATCATTGCTTCAGTTTCTGCGGTAGCAAGCTCTCAGGCCTCAGAGTATTTTCCCTGTTTGAAGATAGTTTGTGAAACTAATTTGCTCGTGCTAATCCCTTTTTTTCTTGTGCTCCAGGTTCAGTCCTTCTAACCGGTTTACCCAGCTCACCTGCATGCTCACCAGTCTTGCCTGCCTGTCTCCATTACGCCAGCCTGCCACCCAACTTCTCACCAAGTCTTCCCTCAGCTATCAGCTCTCTCCCCACTGGATTTCCCCGACTCACTGACCCCTCTTCTACCTCCCTTTTCCCCGTGTTCTAATAAACCAGTGTGTTCTTCCGTCTACTCCAGCATCTGTGTCCTGCACATGGGCTCCGCCCGGCGACATGCAACAGTTATTTTGTCGATTAAAATGTCAGAAAATTGAGGAAAATGTGTCCAAGGGCTGGTTTTGTCCAGTCAACAGTCCAAAAACCAAATACATTGCATTTACATTGATATGAAACAGAGAAAAGCCGAAAATACTTGCATTTACAAAGCTGGTACTATCTAATGTTTGGCACTTTTTGCTTGAAAAATGATTTGAATGATTAATCAATTATTAAAATAGCTGCTGATTCTCTATCAAATTTTAGTTGATTGGCTCAACCAATCATTTCAGTCCTCGATTAATCAATGATGAAATAATGTTGTTAGCTGCAGCTATAATTTGATAGTGACAAAGAACACCCAGATCCCAAAAAAATAGTTTCAGGTCCCACTCTGAGACACTTCTGGATTGGGAGAAGCCTGACTGACAGGTTTGTAAATATCATCAATAGCTCCAGACTGCATGCTCATCATCACTTGCCATGGAATAATGTGTTTCTGTTATTTTGTCCAAATTTACAGAAATACATTTTATCCAATACACACTTCAGCCTCAATAGACTCTCTCTGACACAGACAAAATAAATATCAAAAATGTATCAACAAGACATTATTACCTAAAAGTAACATTTTAATGGTTTTTGCATTGTATTACAAGAGTTATATTGTATGTATTTGCCTTTTTTATGTAGCTATTTCAAGTTAAATCATTTGGTGCATGTTCTCATCTTTCATTATGTTGTATTACAGGAATAGCTAACCGGATAGGATGGGTGAATTGGACTAAATTGAATATGACCATAATGACCTTAATGCCATGTTATAAAGGCATTATATGTTTAGCAATGTGTTCAAATGACAACGACGGGGGAAACACTGCCTCTCACAAGAACATTTATGATGCTGTAAGAATTTTTCAAGGTTTAAGCTACATGTTCAGCAGTGGTGTGTGTCGTCATTTCTGATACCACCGTGATAACCGAGCAAGGAAGATGAAAAAAGAGCCAAAATAATCCGACAAGGTCACTATCCTGTCATTATTGAGGAGCCTATGGCACATTTTAAGAGTATTACATAATACCATTGTAGATTAAAATCAAACAATACCATAAAATCCGATACGTCACAATGAACCCAGCGGGCCTACTAAGCACCTCTGAACACTGCATGCGCTTCAAAGCCCATATAGGGACGTTATAGGCTGGTCATTTTCCTTCAGACAACCTATAGGACAGCACTGAGCCATCCATTATCTAACCGGCAGCCGCTCTCCAGCCCTCTGCTCTGCGGGTCTTACCGCGGATGATGGCCGGCGGTGGTGTCCTTGGCGTCGCTGGTCGGAGGAGACAGGATGGGAGACGGTCTCACGGCTGATGCACGAGCTGCACAGTTCCGGTGATGAATGAAAGACAGACAGACCGGCTCTGTTGGTGATCCACTGGAGGGTGAACACGAACCACAAGCCCCGCCCCACCCAGTTCTCTACGTCAGGCCTTCGTACTGGAGCGGCTCAGCAGGGAGCAGGGGGAGCAGCTCCCCCTCTTCTATCTCTGTGTGTGTGTGTGTGTGTGTGTGTCAGTATCAAAGGGACGTGCAGAGACTTCCAAGGAGCATGAGCAGTTGGGTAGAACACCTCATTTCTGCCTTTTTTCTGTAAATTTGCGTCTCAGTGGCAGGAGAGGATTAGGGCCACATGAAATTATTTTTTTAATTCTGACTTTATTCTGAGAATTCTGATTTAAATATCAGAATTCTGACTTTATTCTGAGAATTCTGACTTTATTCTCAGAATTCTGACTTAAATCTCAGAATTCTGACTTCTGAAGAAGGGGTTTGCCACTTTGGAGGCATGTTGTAGGCTGCCCACCCAATCAGAATTTAGAAATGGTACTAGTGTTTTCTGTGCTATTTTACCATTGGTTGGCTTAACTTATGATTGGGTGGGCAAGAAGCACGTTTGAGTGGGCTGAGCCCACCCCTGCCCATAGCCACCGCCTGCGCTGAAAGCATATCCTTCAGTTGTTTTAGTAGGTCTGATGGTAAATATCAGAATTCGGACTTAAATCTCAGAATTCGGACTTTAATCTCAGAATTCGGACTTTAAAGTCAGAATTCCATATGCTGACCGAAAATGTCGGATTTAAGCGAGTTTTTGCGTGTTCGAGGGGTCCCAGAGGAAGCCGTTTCATTAATTGAAGAGTAAAAGGTGATTGAAAAAGAAATATGTGTTGATTTGGTGCCTGGCGCTTGTAACAACAAAGAAAAGGCTAGGGATATGAAATGCAGACACTGGTTAGCTAACATTAGTAGCACATTTGTTAGCTAATATGGTTGGGCAATTGGAGAATATATCGGCGTTTGGCTGAGTCCGCCGGTTGGTTTTTGGGCGGTTTTTGTCATTTTATTTTGCTAATTGAATTTGAGTGAATTGTCTGCTTACGAAGAACAAGTGAGAGCCGCTGCTCAGCTACAGACTCTCGTTCTGCGCCAGCAATGGCAGAGAGAGGCAGCAGGTAGAACCAGTATATTTTCACATTAACTCTGTAAATTAAGGGTTTATTTCAACCAAACCAGAGTTGGTGATTGTTGGAACAGTGGAAAGACTAACCAAGGCGGTATTGGTGAGTTTTATTTTGTTTCTGTCGACTTTCAATGAAGTGTATTTTACAAGGCAATTGAGCAGCAGCTACATGACGGGTGCCTCTGGTCTGTCACTGTCAGTAGCCTCACTAGCCTCACTGTCTCTCCAGTTAAGATGGTCTTAGTTCGGTGAAAGAGAGAAACTTGAATTCAGAAGGTGTACGGTTTTATTTGTGTGTTTAATTAGGAAAATAGGTGGCGAACTCGCCGCTCGTCTCCCAGCTGAAACAACGGGACTGTGGGGGTGCCGCAGCCGCCGCACACACGCTGCGTGAATATATCGGCGATTGCTGGGTGTTGGGTTGACAGTGGCCAGTTGGAAAATTTTAACATATTGCCCAGCCCTATTAGCTAACATTACTGCAAACTAACGTTGTGCATGTAACAGTAGTGTAGACGTTAGTGGTTAGAGTGCAAAGCCTGGATAATTTTGGCTAAGTAGCCACCTAATGATAAAGTTGTATTTAAAATGATTTAGCCATTAATAGCTCCATTCACCCCTATTCTCTCAGGCAGTGTGCGAAATACTCTATGACAATCGGGGGGTCTCGCGGCATATTTATGTATGTATGTATACACATACACATCAGCCATGCACTATTTTTCATCCTCAGCGGAAAAAATAAATGTTATTAAAAACGTTCTCAGGAGGTGTCCTGCTCTGATTACAGGCAGAAAATGTCTGGGCGCACAACGAGGAACTAAATAAATGTTAACAAATAGATAATAATCAAAAACAGGCAGAAGCTCCACATTTTCAGTAAATCATTTTCACTTGTGTTTCCTGCTCAGACAAATTCAATAGACATGCACTCACACCTCTCCAAAACTATGCGTAATATTAAGCACAGCTGGCACAGCCTGGATACTTTCATTAACTCACCGGGATTTAACTGTTAACTGGCCTTGTGAGCTTTTCCGACACTGGTGAGCTGTCTAGTGGTCTGGACCACCGGAAGAGCTTAATGAGCTCTCAAAATTAAAAATACTCCTCAGCATGCCACAACCTGAGTGACAGTGAATGACCTAGACACACACATACAGCACGCACACACACAGCACACAAGATATATATAATTATTATATATCAATCTTAATGTTGTGTTAATGTTATTGTGTACATTGTATTTTGATGCTTTGGCAACATTGTTTGTTTGAAACTTTCATGCCAATAAAGCCCTTTGAATTTTAATTTGATAAAATTGTATGTAGGCTATAGCCTATCTCTCTACACTACAGCCTATGTGCAGTCCTTGTGGTTGCTATACGAACCACTGGTCGCTACCACTAGGCGGCGCTGAAGCTTGTGGTCCTCATGCTCCAGACCATTTTTTCAGTGGTCTGTGGAGTACTCTTTGTTGTCCGGACTAATATCTGTCCATGCATGTTTTGTATGAAATTAATTTATAGTAAGTTGATTTTATCCTATTAAAATATAACCATTCCACTGAAAGTTCAAGATAATTAGTTTTATTTTTAAACTGAACGTTTTTTCAGTAGGGGCTGGCTCAATTTGTGGCAGCAGCAGCTAGCAGTGGCATTTTCTGGCTACCACCGACCTGCCGCAGCTGCTGCCGCTGTTTGTGGCATCGGCTAGTGAGATGCCGAAGTTTATAGTTTATGAATGTTGTATTGTAAAACAATGTTGCCAAAGCATCAAAATACAATGTACACAATAACATTAACACAACATTAAGATTGATATATAATAATTATATATATCGTGCGTGCTGTGTGTGTGCGTGCTGTATGTGTGTGTCTAGGTCATTCACTGTCACTCAGGTTGTGGCATGCATGTGGCATGATACATATTGGGCAGCAAGATATGCTTTGTTTCCTTCTCCTAGGAGTATTTTTAATTTTGAGAGCTCATTAAGCTCTTTGAAATCTGAGATTACAGTTGAACTTGTTAAAGTAAACAATCTATCTGTCTGTCTGTCTCACAAACTTCAAAATACAGTACAAAAATAACAATACAATCTAGGTCTAATCGACAACAGAATATAATTCATAGACAAATTACTATGATTTGTGGTGTTTATTTGTCTCCCTCAACAAAACAGACAGACAGAGGAGGTGTGCGGTGGATTAGTACCACGCGAAGGACCACGAGCAACTGGTCCGGACCACAAGGAGCACATGACGGACTGCTGAGCAACTGGTCCAGACCACTAGACTGACCACTGAGCAACTGGTCCGGATCACATGACAGACCACTGAGCAACTGGTCTGGACCACTAGCTTCAGCGCCCCCTAGTGACAGTAACCAGTGATCCGTGTTAGCGACCATGGTCAGTGGACAGACCACTGAATTGGCTACAAACCCCTCTCTAGCTAAAGTTAGGTTACATCCATGGTTGTACGTGAGCAAACAGCAGCAGAGACAAACAGACTTAGCTGCGGTTTGGGAGTTCCAGGTGAACTCATGAAAGCCCTAAATGTGCGGTCTTTTTCCCCCTGGCCTTTATTTGTTTGTGGCAGCCACACCCGAGGCCATTATTATCATTCACTACTTATTTGAGAAAAGACGGCATGAAATGTGAAAAATGATTGCTGAAATATGAGGTTTTCTTTGTCCTTTTTGGCCGCTCCAAGCACCGGTACGTTAACTGCACAGCTGTCATGAGTGAACACTGAAACTTTTTCCAATACAAATGCTTCAATGCCAATGTTTCTTTTTTCAGTTCAGGTTGTGTTTTCAAAGCCAAATTTTCTTTTCGATGCCAAATATTACTGTCACTGACCTGGCTCCATAGTTAAGCCCCTTAAGTCAGTACTAGTGTCAGTACCGATCTAAATTTGCAGGAAAGCTTTGTATGCAGGGATCAGTACAATAATTGAACAATAAACAAAAATCATGCATTTTATTTTCATGATTCTGCATACTTTTCAATAACTGGATCACCCTCTCCTGGTTAAAAAAAGACAGGGACTTAGACCTCACAGGTCTATGAGTATCTGGATGTTGGCTGCAATTGAAACTATCTATTTTACTCCATTCTAGAGCCTTTCAAAGTCAGAAAAGCCTATGTTAATCCTACTGAAACCCGTGGCTGCTAGACCAGACCTGCCAGACCTGAGAGAATGGGGGTGAATGGAGCTATTAATGGCTAAATCATTTTAAATACAACTTTATCAGTAAGTGGCTACTTAGCCAATATTCTCCAGGCTTTGCACTCTAACCACTAACCTCTACACTACTGTTACATGCACAACGTTAGTTTGCAGTAATGTTAGCTAATAGACAACACAAATATGCGCACGCATTTTGGCAACGGAAGTGGTATTTTGCCCCAATCACCCAGATGAGTTAGCAAGTTTTAAACATTGAATTAAAAGTGTTACCAGCATCAAAATGTCTGGCTGTTGCCTGTTCGGTTGTCAGAATCGATATTCCAACAGTGGACTCAAGTTCTACAGAATCCCGACAGGATCATGACCGTTTCAGAGCAACCAGCGGCGTCTATGGCTGCAAGCTTTTAAACATGTTGACTACAACTGGACTGAGGACACAATCAATAATGCTTGTGTTTGTAGCGCCCATTTTATATCCAATATACTATATGTTTTAATGTTATGACCAGGGCTTGAAATTAACACTCTTGCTCTCAGCCAAATTTTGTCTGTGGCTAAGAAGTCTGTAAATTCTTGATTTTAGCATGTATCCAACCTAAGCTCAATCAGGTTTTGTCTGCAAATCAATAATATTGCCACTGTGTGTAATTCATGAAAAAGTTAGTTTCATGCCCTGGTTAAGGGGAGAAAATGACAGTAAAACAGAAGCAGAATTCACGTTTGCATAACAACTATATCATCGAGCTCTGAACTATGCTAGCTAGCAAGCTGACAAGACAAAATACTACCCTGCCATGCAGGTACAGTTAGCTGTTAGCACGTAGTTTTCTGCTTTGCTAATTATAACCCAAGCCTCATACATAGTAGTCTTGTGTCCTTGTCTTTGACTGGGGAGTCTATGTCATGTATTTGACATTCTGTACATGACCACAGATAACGTAGTTGTTAGAATGTAGTGACTTGTATGCTCGTAGTTTCTCGCTGGTGAAAACGCTAGGTTTCTCCATCAAATACGTGTATATATCTGGCTACTGAATATTGGGCCACTTGCTAATGTTTTCTACTCACACAGTAACAGCACACGGATCGGTCACCATTTGTCAAAGTCAGTTTGTTTAGGTAGCATTCGCGATCTTTGTTGATTAATGCCCTTCCATAGATTGACAAGCTATTGCCGTCTGCCATACTTCTGTTGCCAAAATGCACGCACATGCTTATGTACATCATCATTGTTTACAAACTGTAAAAGGGTCTATAGAGTTGGGCGATATGTTAACATTTTCCAACCGGCCACCGTCAACCAGCAATCGCCGATATATTCACGCAGCGTGTGTGCGGCACCCCCACAGTCCCGTTGTTTCAGCTGGGAGACGAGCGGCGAGTTCACTACCCATTTTCCTAATTAAACACACAAATAAAACCGTACACCTTCTGAATTCAAATTTCTCTCTTTCACCGAACTAAGACCATCTTAACTGCCTTGTAAAATACACTTCATTGAAAGTCGACAGAAACAAAATAAAACTCACCAAAACCGCCTTGGTTAGTCTTTCCACTGTTCCAACAATCACCAACTCTGGTTTGGTTGAAATAAACCCTTAATTTACAGAGTTAATGTGAAAATATACTGGTTCTACCCGCTACCTCTCTCTGCCATTGCTGGCGCAGAACGAGAGTCTGTAGCTGAGCAGCGGCTCTCACTTGTTCTTCGTAAGCAGACAATTCACTCAAATTCAATTAGCAAAATAAAATGACAAAAACCGCCCAAAAACCAACCGGCGGACTCAGCCAAACGCCGATATATTCTCCAATTGCCCAACCATATTAGCTAACAAATGTGCTACTAATGTTAGCTAACCGGTGTCTGCATTTCACATTCTTCATATCCCTAGCCTTTTCTTTGTTGTTAGGCACCAAATCAACACATATTTCTTTTTCAATCACCTTTTACTCTTCCATTAATGAAACGGCTTCCTCTGGGACCCCTCGAACACGCAAACACTCGCTTGAGTCCGACATTTTCGGTCAGCATATGGAATTCTGACTTTAAAGTCCGAATTCTGAGATTAAAGTCCGAATTCTGAGATTTAAGTCCAAATTCTGACTTTAAAGTCAGAATTCTCTGAATTCTGAGAATAAAGTCAGAATTTTAAAAAAATGTCACATGTGGCCCTAATCCTCTTCCATACAGAGGTGTGCTTTTCTAAGTGGATAAATATACCATTAGACTTACTAAAACAACTGAAGGATATGCTTTCAGCGCAGGCGGTGGCTATGGGCAGGGGTGGGCTCAGCCCACTCAAACGTGCTTCTTGCCCACCCAATCATAAGTTAAGCCAACCAATGGTAAAATAGCACAGACAACACAAGTACCATTTCTAAATTCTGATCGGGTGGGCAGCCTACAACATGCCTCCAAAGTCGCACACGCCCTCTTCTCGTCGTGTTGAGACACACACAGCCCTGAAGCAGACCTGTCCGCTGCGCAGACTGCTGCTAACTGTATCTGCTGTTAGCTAGTTAGCTCAGTTAGCCGTGCAACTAGCGGTCATACAGTATTAACGCTAGCTGACTCTGCCCAGACTGGGAGCTCAGAGCATTGGGGGCGTGTTGGTGTTTACACCACTAGCACAGGAGCTTTGGACCGCTGGGAGGAGGAGATTTTTCATAAAGCTAATAAAGCTTTATTTAGCTCCACAGCTAACTGAGCTAACTACCTTATGGCAGCAACAGTGGTTGATTACTTTAGCAACAACAAGTAAAGCTATATCCATCAGGAAACTGATAAATCACAGAGAGTTGAGGCAGAGCAGCTGGACATCAGAGGGAAAATCAGAAAATATTTTCTCCGTAAATTATGATCCAGTTTCACTAAAACAAATAGTTATAGTTGTGTTTTTGTACAGTAATCAGGGAGACCAGGCCTCCAGAAACACTCGGCTCAGGCGGTGTCTGTCGTTTTTCCAAACTAATTGTTGTCTCATTTTGTTAAACAGTAAATTCATCAAATTCAGGTCAAAAACAACAACGCAACAACAGACTGAGGTGAATGATCTGTGTCTGCCAGACCCAGCGGCTAAAGCCCCGAGTGGGCGGAGCATCAGTTCCTCAGCCAATACTTTAGCTCAGGAGGTAGAGCATATGACCACCTTTCCAGGCACGTCTAAATACTAGATTTTCAAATCTAAGATAAACTGTCGGGCTCACACTAAAAGTAGTGTAGCTAGTGGGACATTTGTTTATAACTTTTTTTTTTTTAAACCTTTTGTGTGTTTTAAGGTATAAACTAACATCCCACTAGCGACCATACTGTCCCAGTAGCTAAGCAAACCCTAACTACATACCTGTGATATCTGCTGCATTTTGACATTTTTGCTGGAGAACATGGCTAAACGAGAAGGTCAAAACACCTGATATTCCCTAAATGGTTGTACATATAAGTGTTTCAGTTCAGTCTCTCATCATGCTGCTGGTTTATTTTATTTGTACTACACAAAGTGCCAAGCATTACAGCAGTCAAATGTAAAAACAGAATAAAAAAGTAAAGTAGACATTTAACACTGGTGCCATAGGTTTGAGAATTTTCAGCTGCCCCGCAGATGTCCATTTTGTCCAGAGCAAATGTGTTAACATTACTATTAAAAGTTACATTTCAAATGAAATGCAATGTATTGCAGTAGTCATACGATGCAGTGAAATTAAATGAAATTTAGGCAGTGTTCCAAGTAGAACAGCAGGGACCACCCCAAAATAATTCTGTGCACGCACACACCCTGATTTCACCTCCAGATGGTCTGGGCTTAGCCCCAGACCTTGTCAACTCCTTGAAGGATTTTTATTTTATTTTAGGGTAAATCAATCTACCCTCCACTGACTCAAATCATAGGATATAGCAGCAAACTTACAAATGCTGCGTCACTACCTCCCAAATTTAAATAGAATACTACTTTATTAATCCCCATGGGGAAATTAATCTGCATTTAACGCATCCAAACACCCCGTACACAAACACACAGCCATAAGCTGGAGAGGCCTGAGGGCACAATGGCAGGACTTGACTCTGACAACCTTTGGGCTCTCTAACCTCTGAGCAACTTACCGCCCAAGTTGCCCACCTATTATTTCTACCAGCCCACCCTAATATAGCAGGCTGAAACTGGCCCTGTGCCTAATACACTTAGGGCCTGCTATAATTAAGATCCTGTTTAAACATCAGTATTGGTTTCAGAAAAAAGAACAAAAACTGTTCACATGGTGTATTTTTAGACCTCTCAAAAGCATACAGTTGCTTCAAGGTATGGAATTCAGGATGTTATTCTCAAATTACTTCTTAGCCATACTTGACGGTGAGCAGTTTTAGCTTTTGATGTTTAAGTTTCGGAAAGGATCAATTCTTGGCTAATTGCTTTTTGTAAATTTATGTCAATGACCTGCCTATAGTTGCTGATACAAATCGTATAGCTTCACACACAGATATTATATTATTTCTTTTATATATTATTTATATTAAAATGACAAGCTTTCAAATATTAGAATATACCACAAACATTTAGCCCAGATATTTGAAATAATGCAAACCTCTTTTACAAAATGTCTTAGGAGTCTTTTTAGATGAAAAGCTTACTTGAAAAATCCATATTGAAAATATTTGTAATAAGTGAATGGAAACAGTTGGAATAGTGAAGGTAAGGTTTGTTCACTGATCTGCCAATCTTTTTTTTAACTTTGTATTATAGTTTAATTCATTCATATTGTTATTGTGTGGGATGTTCCAACTTATTAGGACTCTGTATAAGCCTCTTGGCTTCCTTCCTACCCTGCACATATCCATTAAGCTTTATTATTGTATGTCTCTTACCAAGATGTTTTCATTGTGCAAACAAATGTAGACTAAAGGCTACACATAATTAAATAACCATTGCTATTTCACTGGTGTGCAAAAATGATTTCTTTTGGGGGAAATGCATGTTTATGTGTAGGTTACTGAGTGTACTCCCACATGCATGCTTGTGTATGAAGTTTACACATACACAGATACACGTATTACAGTATTATTACTGTCCTGTGGGTGTGATGGAAGTCAGACTGTTAGACATTTTTTTGACTCAAATGTAGCTTCACCATGTCATGTGATATTCTACTTCAGTACACATTAAGAACAAATATTACTGGGACCACTACAGAAAATTGCAGATGAACATTTAATATCCACGAATTCACATTATAGACACTACCACTGACTATCCGTATAACAATTTAGCACTTTGACCATACACGGTCCAGCCATATACTAGGTTTCAACCTAGTTTTGTTAATGAACTGATGGGTTGTGTATAAAATGTGGCCACTGGGATTATTATAGGCTTTTTCAGTATATAATAAATATAAGAAATTGATCATTTTGAAAAAGTTATTATATTTTGGTTATCTAAAGTAGAATTTAAAGTAAGTTAAAAATGAAGGCTAATAATAATTGAAAAAAAATCAAATTTGCCATTGAATAACTACATTTTCTAATTCTGTTTTTAAATGTATGAATAAAAGAATTGTAAAACTGAGCAGCTGTTGTTCTCTGACCCTGTGATGCCTGCCACCAGTTGTCTGCTCACAGCAGAAAGCGACAGCTGGCCAATCAGAGCTCCTGTTGCTGCCCTGTGGGTCAGACCTCATTTAATTTTGGGTGGCACACTGCAAACACGTCTTTAAATAAAACTTCTGCTAAAGCAGAATTAACAGCATTCTTCCAAAAGATATTTCCTCATTTGGTGTATGGAAACATCTGACTTTGTTGTTTTTCACTCCTCTAATCAGGATTTTCCATTAATTTGTCACCTATCTGGTTGTGTTGTCTGCTATATTAGTTCCACTGATTTTAAAAACAACTTGTTTCTGCCTTCTGCAAAAACCCATGCCAAGGTCCCTTGATTGACAAAGATCTCAGCTGAAAAAGCAAAAACTTGCTTTTAGTCCATGCCAGTCTGGTGTCGAAGTCTCTTTCCTCTTCAAATAGTGTTTCCCCTAGCAGTGGTGAAAACTACATTTAATCACTGTACTTAAGTACAGTTTTGTTGTACTTTACTTGGGTATTTCAATTTTATGAAAATATCCATAACAGTAAAGTATATGCTGCCATACCACCAGATTACAGAGCAGTTTCTCTCCTCAGGCTATGAGACTCCTCAACTCCACCTCATCCTCCACACTGCACCATAAATTAATGACATGGAGCTTTCTGTTATGCTGGTTTTGCATTTTTGTACATATGTAAATCTGTAATGTATTCTTTAGAAAACTAATGACTTTTTGATAGTAAACTCCAAAGTGTTTTCTTTCCAGAAGAAACCAGGACCATGAATGTACTGTATTCAAAAGGGTTTTGAATACAGTACAGTACAGTACATTTTATTTTGGGAATGTATGTTCCAATCCAGGCATAAAAAAGGGAGTGCTTGTTAACGTCAGAGCCTGATAAAATGGATGTCTGTTTGAAGTCAATATGTAACACCAAAAATACTATATTGATACTATAGGCTACAAAGTTTAAAAACACACTCCATAGAGGCCATTAAGCAAGCTTGAGAAAAAGACCCAGGTGAAGTAATCTGATACATTTGTGCTCCATAATACTAGGCAGTGCTTACTTGTTACACAGGTCATAATATTCAAACAGTCAACGTCACACCATTTTCCCTGAGGTGTCAGCAGAATAATGATAAATGTAATTCTAACTGTGGTACTTTAATATACAGCCTCATTACCTGCTCTAAGAAACTGGGTGTAATAATTAGTTAGGCGTTGCAAAGATGACTGGTTGGGGTTAGGGTTACGATAGTTTCAGGTTTCCTTTTATCCTTTTATATGTGATTGTTGATCAGGAAGAAGGCCTGAAGGCTGATACGTCATCTGAATAAAAGAGATATTCATATGGAGCCAGAGTGCGTGCATCTACTTCCAGTGATTAGCACCTCACTACAATCCTTGGTGTGCCTTACTTTTCTATTATATTCCTTTTATCCATGACGCCATCAGTATATGGAAACAGATGAAGAGATCCACTTATCTTTTTTTTTTTTTTTTTTTTTTTTTGCTAGAGTAACTTAACAGCAGGCTGAACCGCAGTGTTTTTCTGCCCTCTCTGGTTGAAAGTGGCAGGTCTGTTTCACCTCTGACCACAGCCATCATCACTATTGGGTGTGATCAAAAGTGTGCTCTGTTGCACCTGTAACCACACCCAACAGCAATGTCACGGGGTCCTTAAGTCCACCTGTATATTACTGCAGCAAGGTGAGAAGTTAAAATACTGAAGGTCAGCAAAAACAAGATTTTCAGGGGTGGTTACGTTACTGTTTAAGGGTAACCTGCAAAGTACCTTGGAAAAAGACAAAAAGTGACTATGAGCTATACAGGAGGTGTGCTCTGGTAGGTACTGGGGGTCCTTTTATGTGTCTGTACCCAGGGGCCCATTGTTTCATAATTCATCCATGTGCAATGGAGTTTCTCTTCTCTAAATAGGAATTAAAATGCAAAGGATAAGAACTGCAGCAACTTGGAATAAGTTGCTGTAAAAATACTGAACAAATGAACCCGTATGCCAGGGGACGGTAATTAGGTTCAACAATTGGCCATTTTTTTTCACAGCAATGTTCATTTTAAAGCGCGGTGGAAACAGATCTATATGTCTTCAATATTTTTTGTTTATTTCTTTTAATTCATTTAAGAATAAAATGTTATAGACACTGTTTTAGGATTGTATCTGAGGGCAGATGTCATTTTTTAGTAAGTAGCCATTAGTAAGTGAGAGATAACAGAGTCACAGCATCCATATGTTTATACTTATCTGCTAAAAAAAGACACACATATGTAAATGTCAGTGACCTGTTTCATTTATAGTTAATTTAAAGTACTTCATCTTTCATCTGGGGGCCAAATATTTTTGTTGGAGGGCCAGATTCGGTTCACGGGCCACTGTTTGCAGACCACTGCCTTATGCTCACTCGTATTTAGAAACAAAATTCCTCTTGTGAACTGAAAAGACAAATCATGCTTCACATTATCTGTCTCATTTTTGAAGTCAAGTCAATTTTATTGCAGTCCAATATCACAAATCACCCTCCAAACATGTCCTGTGCTTACAAATATCACAAAATGTCTATGTGCTTGCTCACTAACAAACATGTGGCCTGCAAGTACTAGTATTATTTGTAAGTTGATAGCCACAGGCAAGGCTGGTTTATCAACTGGACAAAGTGGACAACTGCCCCGGCAGAGCTCAGGACTAATCAGTGGAACCTTGTGTGAGGTAATATATTGACTGTGTAATCAATGCCTCTGCACAGGTCCACACTGCTCATAGGAGCATGGTCACATTGATTTAAAAAGTAAATTAGTGCTTTAGTGCCATCATAGGGTAACTGGGTCAGTTCTAAACAGTAATGTTCCTCATACTATTCCACATCTCACTGACATCATGCCTTTCCAGCTGCCCTTTTTATTTCTGTATGTACCCTTTCTTTTTATGCTATATTGCATATTATGTGTTGTTGACCAGTCCATTTCCAAATTCTTGTTTTAAGATTTTAAAAAACAAAAACATTTACGGTATAATACTGAAGAAAAAAGTGAATTCTAATAGTCTATCTTGCCTTCTTTTGAGACAAAGTTAACTAACTTAAACATATCAAAATCAAATAATCAGTCCAATTTTTGGTCACCTGTACACCAGAATATTTCAGGGTTTTGCTCATTTGATGGAAAATTGACATTCTTAAATCATCATAGAATGTACAATAGAGAAGAAAACAGGACTTACTGCACTCTGTATTTTAGTCTGTATCTTAAATGTCTCTTCTGCCCACTTATCAACAGAGTGGACTGTGGTGAACTCCTTTCAGATTAGATTACTTGAGAATTAAATAGGTTATATTATGATCAGAATGTCCAAACTATAAAAAGTCTCTGAATGGGTGAGTTGATGTTAACTTTACTGCCATTACAACAAAGGTTATTAGGAACTCAGTCAGCTCATAGTGCAGGACTGGACATATAACTCAGCATACTAATAAAACCATCATATAAATAAGAACATATTAAAACACACAAAATACTATAATATATCTTAAAGTACCAAAGGTTTACAATTCAGGAGTCAAATAATCTAAACATTTTAAAGTATGCAAAATACCAAATGATGATGAGAAAAACCATAAGATAAAAACAAATGTACCTCAAAGTGCCAGAGGTTTACAATTCAAGAGTCTAATAGCCTCAGGGTATGTACTTCTTTTAAACTGCTCAGATTTCAAACACAGTTGTCTGAACCTCCTCCCAGAGGATATTTCTTCCAAGAGGGAGGCTACTGGCTGAGATTCATCTCTAAAAATATTCAGAGCCTTGCAGTGAAGCTGGACTGTATAAATTGAGGAGAGTGACTGAAGTATTACTGTATAGTAAATTAGTATTGGTATGACATGGTATGCACAATTGTTAGTGCTATCCTTCTATGCTACCACTTAGTTTACTTAGAATTGGCCAATATAGGCTATAGCTGCATAGTTCTAAAACTGTAAAAACACTGTACCACTATTCATACACCATCTATGCTATATTGTCCTCTAGTGTTACAAGTGAGAACTGCAGTTGGGAGTGTAAAGGCACCACGTCTCCTCTGAGGTATGGTTTTCATACATGCTGCGGTAGTCTTTAGTGTATAATATGTATAGTAGAGGAGAAAGGACGCATCCCTGGGGAGAGCAAGTGGATGTTACATAGAGCTCGGACAATTTAACATTAACTCTCACTCTTTGTGTCCTGCACTTAAGGAAGTCTATAATCCAGCCAGCCATACCGCTGTCCAAGCCAAACTTGTCTATAAGCTTCTGAACTAGAAAATGTGGCTGTATGGTGTTGAAGGCTGATGAAAAGTCCTCAAACAATAATCTTGCATGGTTGTTAGAGCTCTCAAGGTGCTTGTATATGTAGTAGTAGCAGAGTTAGTGTGGCGTCCTGAACCCCCCCCCCGGTTTGGCTCAGCAGAGATGTACAGTTGCGTGTCATCTGTATAACTATGGTAACATACATTGTGCTCTCTAATGATGTCACCAAGTGGCGGCATGTATAGTGAGAATAATAATGGACCAACACTCAAAAAAATAATTATACCAAAAACGTTGACTTAAGTATTTCAATTACATGTAGTTTTTCCATGTAATTTTATTATGCAAATTCAATGTGCTTCTCTCATGCTAAGTCAGTGTGAAAAATTTAAATAACGTTAAAGTTACTTTATAAAGTTAATGCAAAATTATACATAAACTTTGTGTTTATTCACTTATTAGATATAAAGTTAAGGGGAATTTTCACATAAACCCTATGTATTTATTAAAGTATCACATATACAATAGGAATGCATTTCAAATTGGTCTCCTGTAATAAATCAAAAAGCAACACATAGCATAGTCATGAGAACTTTATTGCCAGTAACAACTTCAATATTACAGCAACTTTTAAATGTGTCCGTACCATATTGATGCCACTGTATGCCTGTGGTTCCCTGCTCAATTCAATCGGCATGTACGCCTACCTCAACATATGGCCCATACAAACACAAAGTGAAAGAAGATCAGTAACAGAAATGATGAATCCCATTCAGGCTTACATTGAATCATATTGTGACATATTACTGACCATGCTGGCAATCATTTGTCAAATACAAAAACTACCATGGCTTTTACCCTGTAGGCCGATACTGTTTTGTCAGCTGACAACGACATAGTTGCTGCTTCTAGCTGTCAAGATTATAGTCCATTTAAACAGTTCTCCTGACCCTTGCCATTATGTATTAAGCGTTGCACCGGCACAGTATAACCCGCTGTAACATTAACAATGATGCAAATCTTTAAAATTCAGCATCTTACAAATTTTAAAGCATTAATTACGTTTGACATTTCGCAATTAGAAAAAAAAGTCAAAAGGCTTTCCAGTACATTATATCAATCTGGAATACAGGAACAGGGCTTAGTTATGCATTGTACCCCAAACGATATTACATAAAAAGATGAAAGGCTTTCCAGGGTGTTAATACAACAGATGAGACTTGCACCCAGTGGCCACTTTATTAGGTACACCTGTAGAATCTATTGCAAGTAAATACAACACATACACCATACCTCTGCTGTAAATTCTATCTTACGAAATTTAAAATGTTCCTGTTTTTGTCCTTGTCATTAGTGTAAATTCAAACCTGTTGATAACTGAGGTCATACTCAAGGAGTTCTACTGGACTACATTATATTGTGAAGTGTTTCTAAGACTCTGCCCCCCTCATGAGTGTAAATGGGAAGAACAAATTAGGAACCATGACTAACTATGACCTCAAACATTTAACAATTCTATGACAATGTTATAAAAACTATACGAGGCATCATGCAAGTATACTTTGGAACAACATATATTGGACTGCATTAGAGTGTACAGATGTACCTAATAAAATGGCCACTAAGTGTATATTGCATTACACCAAGGATTCAACCAAAAAATACATCCCATCATGAATATACAAACACCACCATTTTTAAGTTCAATGCAGTTTCCTCAACTAATTTGAAAAAGGTAAAAACAAATAAGAAAACACAAACAAACCAGGAAGTTATTCAAGGTAAGAAAAAATGAACTTAACAAGTCCTAATTCCAAGGACACTCTTTTTAGCCTCACCAGGAGAGAGGCCCAAGCAAGCCTAGCTAATTGGCACAAGTGTTTTAAGTTTCACAATAAGGGTGAGGCATTAACACATGCAACAATTACAAGGGTTTAGCATGTGAAATAACAGTAGTAATGACCTAATGTGGGGGGCAATTATGACAAAGCTGTGCACATCCACATTGTAGATAACTGTCCACCTGACCCCCAGGGATGCAGCTCCAGGGGCTGCAGAAACTAACAAGAGGAGGGTTGAGGTAGAAGAGAACTCCACATCAACAAGCATCTAACAAGCTCTGCACAAACATGTAATCATCTGGATTACACTGGAAATAAACAAAGGTATCTTTAGATGTTGGATACACACAAAGGAATTCTTTTGATGACATCAAATAACCCCTGATTGCGTTACATTTGTCCATTGTAAACATCCTTCACAGCTTCCAGACTGACTTTTGCTGAATTGTCTCTTAGTAACATTTCAAGTAATCATTCAGTGACGATTTCATAGAAATGTGAGTCCTTTGCTGCTTCCCATCACTGATGAACAAAAAACACTGATCAGTCCGTTCATGAAAGCTGTGCACATGAATGGTTTTGCTTATTCCTCTTCATCTGTAATAAGATAACACTACATAATCTCAATGCAAAAAATGGCCAAAGGGTCCAGAAGCAGGGTCTTCCAACAAACATCCCTTCCAACAGCACATTATAAGAACAATTATTCAAACAAAGTCAAGGTGGCGATAGAAGATCAAAATGGCAATGTCCAACAAACCAAAATGTGGCTGGCTCACCTGTCCAGCACCTTAACTTGTGATCTCACTGAAGCATCTTTATTTTAAGTGTTTGGACCTTTGGGGACAGTTTGTTACCATACAAGTTCATCAACACTTTCTGGAAGAACTCAAATATGAATTTGAGTTCCTGGGGATAGCTCAGGTTGAGTATGTAGATCAGTCCAAAAAGCATGGCACATCCAAAGGAAATACTTCCCAGCTTGCATAGCACTTCGACACCCTCGATCACCACTCCAACATCCTCTGGCTTTTCCTCATCATCAGCACCATCTTTTCAGATCACGTAAAGCCCCATGGTGGTCTGCGCGATCTCTCTCTCTGCTTCCTCACTGTTGACATTCTAATGGTGAAAAACAATTTGACCATTTTGAAATAAACTGAAAACATTGTAAGTTCAAGATTGAAAGCTCACAGTAAAATGCAATTACTGACCAAGTACTCCTTGATGAGAGTGTTGCTGTCCTCATTGAGGTAGACACACAGACTTCGAAGTACACAGTTGACTTCAATGTCCTCACTCTGCAAAAGAATGTATATTAAATATTAAAGCAATCAATTTCAAGACATTTTCCAGGAGTTATCAAGATTTTTATCAGAAATTAGTTCTCCCCCATTCCATTTCCCTGCTTGTTTGCAGGATCTCTGGAAGTTATCAGAAGATTCATAAAGTTTGGACC